>RJWT010000538.1:0-63940 GCA_004365215.1 Cuniculus paca
TGAGCAGATGTCAGCTAGGATATATCCGAGAAAAGCATTTTTCCCGATGAAAAAAACTGATAACCATGTCTAGACCTTCATCTGCTCTTCACTCAACTGTTTCTCCAGACCTCAATGGAGACTTCATGTCTACCTCAGAGCCTATAAACTATGAAAAGAACTGTGGACATAAAGTCTAATGCCATTTTTTATGTCATTTCATCACCTGACCAACATTAACAATTCTGAGTCTTATACTACAAAGTAAATCTCTATTTGTTTCAACCACTATTGCTAATTTATATATTGTTGTCAAAATCATTTCTGTTTCATCCAAGATGGCATGTACAATCTGAATATTATCATGAGGCTGATATCTTTGAGTGTCTGCACAAGAAAACTTAAGACATTTAATCTTGAAATTCAATTTTTTGGATTGAAATTCAATCTTCTGTCTTTAAATTTTTTAGTGATATGTTATTTGCTATTATTACTTTAAAAAAAAGATTTTCAACTGAAAAGATTAATGCTGTCATTAGATATAAACTAAGTCACAGAAATTTGGATGATGAAAGAATAAATGACTGGCAAGTCAATGATTATGTTTCTTATATATACCATTTAGCTTTATATATTCAAAGAAATTGGCTTGGCAAAATGCTATTGTGATTTACACAACAAAGTCACTTGCATTAAGTTTTCAAGCATTTATAATCTTTCCTAAGATTCCAAGTCTGAAATCATTAGCAAGCATGAATTCTAAGGGAAATTCGAGTAAGTCTTACGTTATTACAACTGGCATTTACATTAGAAACACTCCTCCAGATTACATGTGTGTATTGTGGATTACTAGGCCATGTTACCAAGTTAATTAACTTTAAAAATAAAATAATCAAAAGATATTTGTGCCATCATAGATGGATCAAAAACAAAGAAAACATAAGCCAAAAAAAGTCCTAAATTTTACATAATCCCTTTAAACTATATTAAATGTCAGAATGGGTGGTTTTATTTAACAAGTAAAAAGTGTTGCTGTTAGGTTAACAATAAGAGTAGGATCTTTTACCAAAGGAACCGCTTCTGACTCCTACTTGCTGTCCCATCATTTCTTCCAGAAAATTGCAAAGATATCATCCACATTGCTGTTGACTGTTTCTATGATGGTCATTCAGATAAAAGATTTCCAACAGTATTAATTCTCTCTAATGTGAATCCATCTGGTACTATACTGTGTGAGGGACGTGTGTATGTTTATATGTGTGTGTGTTTGTGAAATCAGGATTGTGTTTCTTCCTTAGCGCATGTTCACTCCTTCATTCTCATGCATCACAAAAGCAACATTTTCCTCTCTTTTTTCATGTAGCACTGATACAGAGGAATAAAACTCCCATCCCACTATGTCTGGTATGAGTTCGTGTTCTCTAAAATCGAAGAATGAATTTTAGGAACAATGGAGGTTAAGAACAGAATATATTTATTGGGAGAAAGAAAGCTTCTGTCAGAGGGACAGAAGGGGTCCCGAGTGGGTCGCCAGAGACTCTGTCTTTTAGGGACTTTTTATAGAGTAGATGGGTCCAAGGTGGGGGAGAATGGGAATTCCTAAGGTGGGCATAAGGTGGGACAGAACTATGGTTAACCAATAAGGTTAATTGCTCAGGTAAAATTGATTAAGTCCGGGACAAATGGGGAAGCAAGTCAGTAGCCAGCGAGCATGTTTAAGGAGCAGTGACTCTTTCCCTAGGGGGTCGAGACAGGTGACTCTTAGCTTCCTTAGGGATCTACAGACTTATTTAGAATACCAGTCCTCAGGAAGAAGGTGCTTTTGTTTGATCTGTTGTCCCGGATCTGGCCCACAACAGGAGGTGTTTCTCTCCTTTACAGTTGCAAGGTATCTAGGTTTTTGCATTGGCTCCTTGGAGGACCTGTCTTACTGCCTATAGTAATTCTAACTATCTCAGCTTCCTGTAACAGCACCAATAAGAAAGCTGCAACTCACAATCTTTGCAGATGTTCAGAAGTTAGATAGAAATGCTACAAAGAAAAAAAAATCTCAATTTTAAAGCCTGTTGGTTCAGCAGCTCATTTTCACTAATAATTTTTGAAACTTATTTTAATAACCCTCTGATCTTCCTTTTTTCCCCCCCACAAAAGAACTTATTTTTCCTCTCAGTGCACAAAGCAGCCTTGAGGACCACTTGTTTTTCAGGTGGGAATTCACCATTGAAAAGTAATTTCTTAGCCAGGATGTAAAAGCAAAAACAAAAACAGAAAAAGAGAAGAAAAAGGGAACGTTGGGTGGAATTTAGTTTTAAACTCATGACTACATTTTTAAAAATTAAAATATATTAATCATTAAAATTTTAGTTTTTAAAGTGTTGTTTTACAAGTACATATTTATGGTCTTAATTTTTTAAAGATAAATTTCAGTTTAATTATAAGATACATGAAAATCATTTAACTCAACTCCTATTTTCAACATTTTAAAAACAATAAAGAGCAACTAGGACAACAGAGCAGCACAACAAAGAAGCAACAAAAGCAAAAATAGTAAAATAATATTACATTAAATTAGAAAGCTTTCTCAAAGAAAATAATTGGTAGAGTGAAGAGAATATATACAGGTTGATATCATCAACCATGTATCTGATAAGGGGCTAATACTCAAAATATTTAAAGAACTAAAATAACTCAATAGCAAGAAAACAAAGAATTCAATTAAACTATGAGCACACCACGTGAATAGACACTTTTCAAAAGAAGATATTTAATGGCAAACAACCAGTATATTCAAAAATGTTCGACATCACTAACCATTAGGGGAATGCAAATTAAAATCTCTGGAAAAGTATCACCTCACCCGTGTTAGGATGGTTAATATCACAATAAAGAAACAAAAGCAAAAGGAGAAAAGAAGTGTTAGAGAGGATGTGGAGAAAAAAAGAACTCTTGTATACATGGGAATGTAAATTACTGCAACCATTATAGAAAACAATGTGGAGGTTTCTCTAAAAACTGTAAATACAGTTGCAATAAGATCCTGCAAAACCACTGCTGGAACTATTCAAGGAACAGTAAATCTGTTGTGAACTCTTCTATTCAGGACAGCATTATTTACAGTAGCCAAGGTAAAGAATCAACTTGTGTCCGTGTTAACAGATGAATGGATAAAAGAAATACAAGCTGTAACAAGGATATATATATATTTTATATAGAAATGTATATTCTATATAGAAGTATATATTGCATTTTCATTACTGTGTATATTACATATGTGCAAATCACGGTAATTACTATTTTGGAGAGGAATACTGGGAATCGAACTAAAGACTTCACACTTGCCAGGCAGGCACTGCACCACTGAGCTAAATCCCCGGCCCCTAGAATGGTATTCGTTCACCCACAGAATGTCAAAGAAAATTCTGTCACTTGTGGCAATGTGAATGAACCTGGAGGATACTATGTTAAGTGAAGTAATGCAAGTAAATATGATAAATACCACATGATTTAATTCATATGTGGAATTTTTAAAAAGCTGAATGCATAGAAATACAGAATAGCGATAACTAGAGGCTTTGGGGGAAGGGAACTCCGGAGATACTGGTAATATGACACACTGTTGCATTTAGTACTTGGAAAAAGTTCAAGATATCTATTGCACCACATGGTGACTACAGTAAACGATGATGTGTTGTATTGTGCAAATTGCTAAGACTTTAAGTGTTCTCACCCTTAAAATTGATAAAATAGCATATATGCTAATTAGCTAATTAGCATTGCACGATGTATACATATTTCCAAACATCATGTTGTAAACAATAAATATACGTTTTTTGTTTGTCAACTTTTGAAAAGCACCACAAAGAAGTATCTGAGAGGCAATTGCCTCATATTTTAATATTATCTATTTAGAAAAATTTTTCCTTTCAGTGCAACTGATTTCTCATTAAGATCTTCAAAGATATTTAATTATTAAGCAGCTCACACATGATCTGAAACTCTTTTCTCTCCATAACCGTTGGTACAGAAAATCCCCCCCCCCAGTATCTAACCTGCTGAAGTGTTTATGCTATGGGAGGTGTGCATAAGGTCAAACATGTTTGTATTTCAGTAGCCACCAAGAAGTTATTCAGACTTTCACTGCAAAGCAAAAGCTGAGACTCTTCCTAAGGAAAAGTCACAAAAGGATGCTTCGGTCAGCAGACTGCATATTTAGTGGTCTCATAAGAGTACAATAGAGCTGGAAACCTTCTATCGACAAAATGATGTCACAGTGGTCCTAACATGCCTTCCATATGTATTTGTGGTGATTCTGGTATAAATAAACTTACTGTGCGACCAGCCACATAAAAATACAGCATGTATAATTACATTCAATACGTTACACTTGATAATAAATGGCTGTTATTGGTGGCTTATACATTCAGTATATGGTAGTTTTTATTCTAGAGTGTACTTCTTGCACTTAAGAAAACAAGTTTATTATAAAACAGCACACCATCATTTCTCTGGCAGCAGCCTCTTTACTCTCATGCTTACTATGTCTCTTGACTGCATCAAGAGGCCAAGTGGAAGAGACCTGGGGTTATAGCTCAGTGGCAAAGCACTTGCCTTCCAGGAAAGACCCTGGGTTTAATTCCCAGAGCTGAAAAAAAATTCAAGCGGCCATGTGGAATGATGGTGTTATAGCCTTTTAGGTATTAGGTGTGTGGAAGTATACTTTATGGTGTTCACACAGCAAGGAAATCACACACCGATACATCTTCAGAATGTGTCCCATTATTAAGTGATGTGTGACAGAATTTGATAAATTTGACAAACATAATTCCAGAAGAACAAGAGAATAAATAAGCTAGTATGTTCTTGTGAACAGATAGTTGGTGATAGTCCCAAGAAACAAAGAAGTACATTTTAACAAGCTGCATAACTATTTCTTCTAGATAATTCCACATCTCATCCATGACGTAGAAGAAACGTCCTCCCATGCAGGAGGAGTGGCAGCAAGAGGGATGAAAGTTGAGATGACTTCTAGCAAGAAAAATAGTGTTAACACTTGTGTCATCTGGCATTTTTCTTCAAACTAACCACTGGGATAACCTGTGTGTAGATTGAGGTACAAGAAAAAAAAATTCTTAATTATGCGGTATTTTAAATTGGTTCTATCCTTATCGAAAGGATTGTAGAGTTGAGATAAGTCAAAATTAGCAATACGGCAGATTTGCTTTTCTAATGTACAAGAGGTAAAATAGCATCAGGTGAAACGTTCTTGGTTATGTTTGTGAACTTTATTAGAAATTAACAGTTTTTAGGGAAAAACAACATCTCACCTGGCACCAAAAGTGCAGAAGGAAAGAACCTTTGTATTTTGAAGGAATAGTGAAACTAAGGAATTGCCGCTGATTTTCGAAAAGGAATCCAAATGCTGTTTGACTGAATTACCAGTGGCTGTTTGTCACCTCCGAAAGCTCTGCTGCAGAAAGACAGTCCTGAATAGCTTTTATAATCTCTTTTTCTTAGCTTTTTCTTTCACATCAAGTCAAGCAGAATATAGTTAAAGGCTAAAGGCTTCATTTTTCACTGAAATCTTCTGTGTGAAATTAGACCCTCTGAATCCAACTTTTCCCAGTCGTATTTTTTTTTCTTTAAGCAGTAAGTAATCAGTGTTTAATTACTTGACTTTTTCATGATACAGCCTTTGAGACCTTACTGACGTACAGAGGCTTCAAAGTGCATTTTTCTGAATGCTTCGTGGCCCTGGATGCTTGTTAACACCAACAATGGAAGGAGTGGCGTGCTCTCAGGGTGTACCTGTGCACACACTAGAAAGGGCTTAGACTATTCAATCTTTGATGCGATCCAACACAAGGTAGAAATGGAAACACAGCTCTGTGCTAACGTTTTTACTTTCGACTGCAGCTTCATTGCTGATGTTTGGAGCTTGAGACCTTTAGGTAAGAGATATTGTTTGCGACTACAAAACAGAAACTATCAGGAAGAGTTGGCAGGGGCTCTTTGATTCTGTCAAAACAGGCAAATATATAATTCAGAGCCAAAATATACGCTTTAGCAATTGACTTATGTATAATTTATACACCTATATTAAGGGAATTCTCTCTCCGGTTTAAAGTTTTGCACACACAGGCTATCAGTGGAAGACTAAACTGACTCAAATTAAAACTCAGACTTTTAAAATTGTTTTTCAGACCCTACTATGAAAAAATGACATTAATAAACCATTTGTTTCTTAATTTTTAATCCAATATCAAGATAGCAAGCAAATACAATAAAGGAAACTATAGAGGACTCATTGTTTTACAGGATCCACTGATTGAGGCTTTCTTTGAACGGAGCTAGTGCTATAGTACAGAGGGCTCGGTACACTTCTAGCTAGGGAGGACTCAATTTCAGCAGTGTATCAAATGTCTGAGTGGCATTCATAGAAAAATGAATCAACAGACCTTTGTGGTTTTAAATATATGTGACATAACCTACCCACACAAAAGATGAAGGAGGAGGAGGAAAAATTGAGAAGGAAGAAGAAGAGGTGGAGGAGGAGGAGAAGAAGATGAAGAAGGTGGAGGAAAAAGAGGAAGTAGAGGAAGAGGAGAAAGAGGGAAGTGGTTTGAGATTTATTGCTGCCTTAGTGCTGCTATCAGAACATAATGTAGTCTGGGTAATTTATTAATAACAGAAGTTTATTTTTCACACTTCTAAAAGCTAAGGAGTATGTAATTAAGATACCAACGGGTTTAGTGTCTCATGAAGACCCAAGCCTAATAAATGATACCATCTAGCTGTCCTTGCATGGCCGAAGGGACAGAATGTCAAAAAAATAAATAAAAAAATAAAAAAGGCGGGTGTTTCGTATACATGACATTTCAAATCTCCAGCTAATTTGTATTTTCACTTAAAAATGTCTTTTTTTGCTGTTGTAAAGGATGGATAAAGTACTGTTTTTAAAAATATGTATTTAAGGATGCAATACGAAAAAATACAAATTTTTTTTTCAAATAATACTACAGATACTTGTTTAACTTCACTCTAGTAATGATTGCAACTGAAATATGAAACAATGTTCTTTTCATGCCCTTCATTTTAAATATGGAAAATTTCATTCTATTAAAATTTTTTCTCATCTAGAAGAATAGTCTAGATTATATCATTGTTATTTGATGTTGAAATGTAAAGAATATCAGAGAAATAACAAAAAATAAAATGTACAGTTTTATTCTGAATTTGTCACCTTTACTGAATTCATATCAAATCCATTCTTTTCCATTACAATGGAAGAATAATTCTCATTTTCTATACCTTATGACTTCCACACCCAAAAGAATATTTTTGGCTGCCTGATAGAGAAGCAAAAGAAATACACCCCACTTTGCTGTTTAATTAGTCCTGAGCAAATTAGCATTTGGCCAATGATATTTTATAAATCGCTAGGCAATTTTTTCATACCTTATACTTATTTTCATGTAATTATACTTAAACACATGCAAACCATTTTCCCACTTAGAATATAAAATTTAAACTCTGCTGTTATCTGCCATGGTTTTGTAACCATCTGGCAATTGGTTGATCACCAAATTTGGAAAATTACCATTTTCTCTGGAAAGGATCACTGGATTTTTTTTTTCATGCTTCAAGCAAACAAGTATAACTGACTGATATATTTTCTTGGTTTAGTCTAGTTTGAAACTTGAAATAGCTGGGAAGTAAACAATTGACCTAATTATGTACACAGTGGAGGTATTTAACAAACAGCATATGAAGTCTGTCTTGCTTGACTACAAAATAGAGCCACTCAGCTGTGTTGTTGTAGAAGTCATTGCAGTGACAGTGTATTACATTAACTATCCGCCTAACGCTAATGGATCCTTACATCACAGACAACCCAATTTGGTGATAGGAGTTATGCAATGTGGAAAGGGAATTAAAGCATTCAGAAATTCTTCTTAATTTGCATTTTGTCTGGCATTTTTTTTTTTTGGTCTGTCTATGTCTTAGGTTTTGTTTTTTGTTTTCTCTGAGGGTTGGGAGAGAGTGGGTAGGAGGACTGCAAAGGAAGGTCTATATTTACATTGAGAAGAAAAAAAGAGCCGATAATCTCTTCTTTCAAAGCTACAATATAAGAATAGATATATATCAATGACTTCAGGTGCTCCAGCTGAATGACCAGAAATAAAAGTTACCTGTATCTTCGGACTGCCAGGCTATGATAAACTATAAAAGGTTTCTGTTGAAAGATGATTTAATACTGTTAGGAAGGAAAGAAGTCAGCGAGGCATATCCTTTGGAGACTAATATTCTTCATATCTCAAACACAGCTTTGGTTAAGGACTCCAAAAGAGCCTTTTAGAGATTGGCAACCTGCATGTTGTTGCAATGGAATTTGACAAGCGTGGCATTTCTTGCATTTCAAGCATGCCAGGTAGCATTCATCAGAGAATTCTACTTGCTTATGGGTTTTGCTGGATGATGCTATTTTGAAATATACATTTGTTTTTGTTTTAATTTGGAATGTATTTTTAAAACATGCACTTGAGTGCATGCCTGTGTGTGTGTGTGTGTGTGTGCATGTGCGTGTGTCTATGTGTCGGTGTGCTTGTGTGTGTATGTCAGAAAGAAAAAAAAAAAAGAAAGAAAGAAGAAAAGATTTTCTCTTTTTCGCTCAAACCAGATTTTGAAAGTTTAAAATATCCAGAAATTCTCATGTTAGTACTAATAAATTTGAGTATAAGTCACAAAAGTAGAAGTTTTTATCCTCAGGATTAATTTCTCAAATTCTCTCTTAGCATATATGGTTTACACTTCTAAATTTCTTTCTGCCTTGGTAGAAAATTTTACCTCAAAGAAGATCAACTTTAATAATCAGTAGATATGAACATTTACCTTAATCACCACTTATAATACTCTTAAAAATCTTATATGTGTCATATATGTCTATATATCCAATATCCAACTTAATTCGATCTATGGAAACTAGCTTTTCTTAGTTGTGTAGGAAAAAATAATGCATTTTTTTTAAGAGTTTTCAAAACACAATTTGACACTTTCCAGATAAAGGGAGTTGTATTCTATCAAAAGAACAGTTGTTAAATAAATTCTGTAGAATAACATTAATTTTTCCTCAACTAGTTAAATGCAAAGAAAAAATATTTATTGTGCAGTTAGCATAAATGCTAAAGTATTAAAGATCAAAGAATTACTTCATGCCCATATAATACAACTGATACAATGTACTGGAAAGATACAGAAAGATGAATATGAAAAATTTAAAAAAAAATTTTCCCTGAAGAACTGACAATCTTTATGAAAATGTTTTTCAAGTACAAATGTTAATAAGCAAATGCAGTGATATTAAAATAATTTTCAAAAAAGTATTTCTCTTCAAATTTTTTAAGCCTTTGCCTTATTTTTCAGAAATAAAAAATGTATATTACTGTACATACATGAGCAAAAATTCTGTTTGTGTTTCAAAGCATCTTGTTTGATGGTCAGGTCTTTTGCCAAAAAGTTCTACACCACCAGCCCTGCAGATATCCAATGATTGGTATTCATACAAAGAATACGTAACTTCTAAATGGAGTAAACTAGAAATTTTTTAGGCTAGTAAAGGGGTACTCCACCTCTTTTAACTTTACTGAAAATGCTAACTTCCTCAGAGATATTTTTGGTATGATTTAAATAAGTGAATCTATATGGAGAATGGTGAGTTTGCATAAGACAGCATTGTAAATGACCTTATCTGGAGGCATCGGTCTTTACAAGTGGTAAATAAATACTAACATCTAAATTAAGTTGGCTGTTGTAAATTCCTTTCCTTTATACTTAGTAATTGAGACACAATTTACTAAATCATGCATGCCTTATATACAGTTATTCTGTTTAATGAAAGGAATATACTGTGTTGACTAAGGATGGCATGTGCATTAATGAAGAGTAAGAAAAGACTGATGGGTTAAAGATTTGGCTAATTTTGGTTCTATTGCTCTGTCTTTCCTGCTCATTTTTCTCTCTTTCTTAACTTTGGAAAGAGTCAAGAGCTTTTATCAACTCTGTCTGTCCATCTATTATTTATCAGTCCTTAGCTAAGGTGGCTAATGCGCTGATATTCCTTCCTGCGCACCTTGCAAACTTCAGAACACTGGGCCAGAAATGTGAACTACCAGTAAACCTTGACTTGGCAGATCCAAAGGGAAAGAATTTCCAGACACAAGGGGCTTTGTTGTCTGGTGAGATAACAGAAAAAAAGAAAATAAGGGTGAGTCAAGAGACTTCTGAAAAACAGGAATAAAATAAGATATTTAAAGTGTTGTCAAATTTCTGAGCGTAGAAAAAAGTTGTCACTTCTATAAACTAAGTAGTTTCCTAAAAAGTTGCTGTAGTCAAATCTTTACTCGCTTCTAAGCTGTCATTCAAACCAACGCTCTACACTAGCAGAGACATTATATAGTATATACCGTATTTGGAAAGCATACATGCTTATAGTCTCACGTTTGGGGGATTTTGAGATCCTTTGTATCTGACATTCGCTATTTGTAGATGCAGGTTCATTGGAAGTATCTTAAAGGAAAGCTATAACCCTCATAAAATTAGCTTAACAACTCATTGATCAAATCATTGACAAAAATTGTCTAAATTAGTTAATATTTTAGTGAGCAAATGAGCCCTAGGACACTGAGGCTCATGGAGTTTACATAACAGAACTAAGGCTCGAATTTAAACTATGCACAAAAGGTAGGACTCAAGTGCCGATCTAGGGAGAGATGTAAAATTTCCTTACGGTGCAACTGTAAGGAGTGTGTGTGTGTGTGTGTGTGTGTGTGCGCGTGTATGCAGAGTGGAGGGAGAGGGAGGTTAGGGGAAGATCTAAACAGGCAGGCATGACCCAGGTTGAAGCAAAGAAATGAACTCTTGAACTCTACTGCTATACAATGCATACTCTAATACTAACCCACCCAACTCTACAAGCAATACAATCATGGCTCTCAGAGTAAACAGTGTCTAATCCCATCATGTGTAGTTCAAATAAGAACTTTGTTTCATTGGTATTAGTTCTCTATTTTTTCAGTTGTTTCTAAGTTGTTTAAATATTTGTTGCCATCAATATTGCTCCAGGCTTCTATGCTTTTAAAGATAAAGGACCAACAGTTTAATTTTGCAATGAAAAACACCTACTAATGTACCAAGAGCATCGAGTTGTCTGATATATGTCTTTTAATTAAAACGCCTTTCCTGTTTCTATTTTCCAAATGTAAATAAAAGTTTAATTATTTATTTTAATGTTAATTAAACCATTTTGTATGATATAATTAAATAAAATAATTCTTTTTAGTGACAAAAAATTATTTTCCTACACCCCTTGCTTTATAGGGCACCGCAAAGAGAAGAGAAAAAAGCAAACTCGTGGCCTAGGAGTTCTTAATAGGTTTTGTTCTACCTAATAAAATCTGCATACTTATTACGTCTTATCATTTTTTGAATCTTTATTACCATTCAAATTTGGCAACTTATACCCCAAAGTAAAATAATAATTTGCAAAGAAATTGTGGGATAAAAAAGCATCCATTTTTCATGTTCTTGTCTTTATCCAAAATATTACCAAGATGGGAAAGAAATCACATGTACGAAATTACAATGATTAAAATGAAATAGGCATGCTGGAAAATAGTAAGAGAAGCTAATAATACTAATGTTTACCAATTGCATCTTATTTAGCACAATTTGCTGTGGGTTATATAATTACTTTACCTTGTATCCTTTCGCATTTTACAAATAAGCACATTTTTGAGGCAAAGAAGCATCATTTGCTTAAAATAACACTGTAGTAACTGTCTTCCAAGAGACCACAAGACTCTACACTGTCTTCTGCTATAAAATGCAATTCCTTGTGATTCAGAACAAAAAGATATATATATTTCTTCTCTGTGTTTTTCGTTTTCTGCTTAAATTATTTAAAAGTAAAAAACAAGATTATTAAAATGTGATAAAGTAAATCGAAGAAATTATTTGTAATGCATGGCTTTCACTATTTGTCACATAAAGCCAGATATACTTACATTTATAGAATTGAACTTGAAAGCACATTCTATGTCACAAAGTTTAAAATGGTTAGTTAGAGGTGAAACAGACACAGATGAGTTATGATAGAAGACATGCTCTATGTAGTTCAAAAATATTTAAATGTAGTGCATCAGTATCCCTATAATGAAAAGAATTGTATTAAGGTTACTAAGAAATCACACTTGAAGAATCATATGGAACATAGTCATGTTTCTCGAACCGGGGTATATTAGCTATGCAGCATACACATCAATATGAAGCACCATGTGAAGCATTTGATTACACTTCCAGAAATAATGTAGATGCTCTTATACACATGCACAACCTTAGCATTTTATACCACATAGTATCCTTTACTTATATTATACAAATAAATACATAGAACTTTTCACTAATACTTATTGTTACAATATATGTTGATTTACATATTTTATCTATAACAATGCATGTAATATAAATGTTATATTTGGTTAAATGGTGACTTGCTTTGTTACCTTTTCATATATGTGTGATAGATGAGTCAAACTGATATTATGTACAATGTCTATAACTAAACACATTTTATTATATATAATTGATCTTACTACAACAAATAATTGGCCAGTTCGGCATTTTTACTGGCAATCTGTGTTATCTCCAAACATCTGAAGAAGATTTTAAAGCATTCTAAAAATTAATTAAATGCATTGAGTTATCTTCCATTTGCTGGAAAAAGAGAAGGGCTTCATCCATAATATTGTAGAATTTTAATCCTTGTAGAATTTAACCATTGCAATACTTGTAGAATTATTTCTGGTAACCCTTTTGTCACTGTTAGTTTGCAGAATGGACTTGAGTTTGTTCAGTTACTACCTGGCCTTTATTTAATGTTGCAGTGCCTTTTGATTTCAATTTAACTTAATTTAGTGACATGTGTGGGTCAATTCCAAGGACTGGGTTACAACGTAAGCAAAAGTTTAATTACGAATTCTGCTGAGCACAGTACATAGTTTTGCCATATCAAAAATCTAAATGAAACAAAAATAGTACACAACTTTTTATTTGGAAATTATCACAAGTGGTATAAGAAATTTATGAGTTGTAAACTTTTATTGTATCCTAGTGTCTAGCACACTGCCTCACTTGTAATAAATACATACTAATTATGTATTGAATATATAACTTATTTTATGAGATATTAATTGGAACATACACAGAAAAACTTATAGATAGAAAGTCACTGTCGCTTGTAATGTAATCGTGATATGGTTTGAAAAAGACAAGGAAAAGTTTTACAAGTGAATAGAGAAAACATTTCTCAGTAAACTTCATCTTTTGAAACTTCTAAAATAGTTAATAAGGCAAGTATAAAGAATATTAAATGTTTCAAGAAGTTCAGATCTTTTTCAGCTGAGCTTAAACAAAATTACTTCCCATGAAAGACATGAAAGAGTCATTCTCAAGCCAATCACTGTCCAAGAAAGGTAAAATCATAATTGAGTAACATATTTCACTAATAGACACGTTGTTTTCCTTCCTTAAATATAAAATATTCGTTATTATCGTACTGTATTGTGTATTCTAAGAGTCAGTTCTGCATTTCCATAATCTCTTCTCTTACTCTATGCTGAACATCAATATACATTTTGAGTCAATGTGATTCTTCGAGTCAAATTTCTGCAATCTCAGACATTTGCAACTGCAATATCTATACTTGTACATGTCCCACTGCTAAATAGGACTTTTTTTTAAATTGCAGAAGACATGAAAGCCAGAAGTAATTATCTGGGTTTCATTTTAAGACTTTGACTTAATTCAGACATTATGTAGTACTGGTAAAAATCAAAAAGGGGTTGATATTTTGAGGTGGAAAAATTAATATCTATGAATAGAATTCTGTTTGTGCAGTATTGCAAACTCTATTTCCCTCTTTTAATTTTTTTTATTTTCAAGTGTATTCTCTTCATAATATGTCAGAATAAATTCTAACATTTTCTATTTAACAAGACAGTATATTTAAATTTTGCTCTTCTTGCATTTTGCAGTGGGGTCCAGTTTCCATCTATAAATTTCAAATTACAAAACTACAGAATACTACAGGATAAATGAGATGCTAATTAATGAGTGAGTTAATAGTTTTTTTACCCCTTTGCCTCAGATCTCTTTTCCTGCACTATTTCTCAAACATAATATTTAATATTCTTTCTTAGAGTGTCTTAGAAAACATTATTTTATATTCAAGTGGCATTTTATACTGTTTTAAAATTCAAATATTTGATCCTCATGAAGTTTTAAATTTTTGATAAAATAACTCCTCTTTAGTATTTTTATGTGACCACACACTATACTTTAAAAGTAAATATGATAATTTGCATGTTAGGATTATGAAACTGCCTGCTACTTTTCTTTCAAGAGAAATAAAATGATAGAAATATTCTACCAATTTATTTGAAATCACTCACAATACGACAAATACTGGTATGTTGTTCCTCACATTTCGTGGGTCATTTATATTTTGAAATGAAGGAGTTATCCAATCAGCATAAAGAAAGACCATTACTTTTCAAAAGAAAATAAAGGGTAAAACAAGGTCATCCTTTTAGTGTCACATTTCTGCAGTCACCAGAATAAGATGCTATTCAGACCACATTAATAAACAAGATTTCTTATTACAAGACATAAAGTCAGGAAGGATCACTAAGTTTTTATGCTGAGTCTTTAATTTAACCCAGACATTATTCCTGAGCTTTCATATTTTTAACAAATTTAAAAATCGATACTTTCCCAAATATCTCCTTAACTTTTAAAAATTATTAAGGCCTCTTTCTGAAACAGTTTTTTAACTACTGAACAGCAAGAATCTATTCATTCATTTATTTATTTACTGAGACAGGGTCTCACTGTGTAACCTGAACTTGCAGCAATTCTCCTGCCTCAGTCTCCCCAGTGCTGGGATTACAGGCCTGTGCCACCATATCCAGCTGAACAGCAAAAATCTTAAGGAAAAAATCCTTGCATGCAAATGTATGCTTCTGGGTGTATGAATATTTTTCATAACTTTTCAGAATGGGAAGCTTTCAACAGTAAACTGAGTGCTTTCAAAAGGCATGCTCAGAAGGTTTTCATCGCTGCCATTTAGACTGAATACTTTTGTAGATTTTGGTTTATAGATTGTTAACACAAATCAGAGGAACTGGAAGAATTGATAAAATACAGCAATGACCAGTCCAAACAACTATAAATATAATTCTGAAATGTTGGAGAACTGTACATGCCTACTGTTTGTTACTTTAATAAATTAATGTTCTTATTATATTGCTCTCTCCTGATTCTTTTTAATGTTAGTATAACGTTAATGTTGGTATAAACTGTTGGGACCTACTGAATACTCTGGACGTGGCTGTCTCCACAGGAGGCAGATGTTCTCCAAGCTTTATATGGCATTTCATCCGTCTGCCAACCAACTGTCCCTGTCATAATTCATGCTGCCTCCACACATCAGTAACATTTGCAGAGACGTGACTTTATTCATACTATGCTATTATCTACTAAATTAGGCCTTAAAATAATGCTTTCTAAAGTATGCACTCAGAAAAAACAGTTGAAACTCTTCCTCTACCTTTCTTATAGTGTTCATGGTGTCTTATGCCATGTTTTTCAGTTTCTGATTTTTGTTTTTATATTTACAAAAACTTTTCCCCCAAAGTATTTAACTCCTTGAAAATGTTAATTATTCTCAAAATACATTGTCTTTCATAACCAGCACCAGACCAATTCCACGAAAAGGTCCCTAAATTTACAGTGAATGAATGGGTCATGTCCTGTAGGTCTTGGCTTCCAAGATGACAAAAACAAAGAAGGGACAATTGTCATGCCACAGGGGCTGCGGCCACATGCGGCATATTCGCTGCATGCTCTGCGTCCCAGTGTGTGCCCAAGGAAAAGCCCAGCTAAGAAGCACAACTGGAAACAGTAGAGGCTGGCATCAGGGACCTTTTCAAAGGAAGTGTCCTCAATGCCTATGCGCTCCTGAGCTCTACGTGAAGCAGCAGTACGCAGGAGGAGTGCCGTTTGCAGCAAGGTAGTCAGGAATGAATCTCGTGAGGCCCAGATTTAGATCTTCTGGTGGTCAGTGCTGCAGAGAAACGGGGAAAATAATAACATGGAAATTTTACTTTAGGGTATAAAAGGATTTATCAAAATATCCTCATATTCTTAACTTCATTGTTGGGTAGGAGAAAATCAGTCTAATTCACTATTTATTCCTATTGCCTAGCCAGCTTGGGGTCTGGCACTGTTTAAAGTCAGAACTTTACATTCTCAGTAAAAATAGTCAATAAAGCATGACATAATTAGCAATGAGGAGAAAAGCCATCTCCAAACATATTTTTCATATTAATATTTTTGAGATTGCTTGCCTAACACGCATCTAAAAATGATTGACATCTATGAATCGGGGAAGAAAAAAGTATGTGAAGGATGTGGCTACTACAGGTACTGTGCAAGAATATCAGCATTATCTCTGAGTTGCTTTGCAAAGCTGTGGCTTTTCAAAAAGGACAACTTGGAAGGCAGAGTAGATATTATAAATGTGATCTAGTTCACAAACTATATATAGAAGATATTTAAAACTAATATTAGTAATATTTTCAAAAATGTGATTATCAAAGTCATTATTTATATAAAATATACCAAATTCATTTGTGTGTCCACAATAAAAACATTTTTCTTTTTTTTTTCTTTTCTTTTGTTTTTTTTTGTACCAGGAATCAAACTCAGGACCTTGCATTTGCCAAGTAGGCGCTGTGCCATTGAGCTACATCCCCAGCCTCATTATAGAAACATTTTATTTAGTACTAAGAATAAAGAAGAGTAAAGAAGAGAAGTGCAAAAACAGAGATTTTAAAATAAATTAAGAGATATATGTTTGTGTACATCAGATACCTCACATGATTTTTAATAATAATAAACAGTTCCATAAGCCATGTATTTTAGCTTTTGATCTCTCTGATTAACTTGTCTATAAGAGTCACTCTAATTACCCAGGACTGATAATTGGCATTCAAAAAGGTAGCAGAACACACCTGCCACTCTGCCCACTGCCGACCTTCATCATGAATTAACTAAAAAATCCATGTCAGGCAACTAATTGAATGAACCCGTAGATTTGTAAGCGGTAATGGCTATGATTAGTGTGTAACATACCACATAACGGTAATGATGTAATCTGGGTCTCAATAGACCTGGAATTGAAGTCTAAGGCATCACATTCTAAATGAGAAGGAGAATAAATGACAATAAGAAAACTTTCCATGGACAGATAGAGCTCCCTGGCTCCTGTCTCTTAAAGGAGACATACTCAATTGAATTTGAAAGGTTGGTGCATGGTACATAGCACCCTTGTACTTGATAGCTCGTTAAGGTAGATGGGACTGTCAGCACTCCTTTCACTTAGGTCTGAGGAGTTATTCCTCATTTGCAGCAGGGAGTGAGGAGTCAGATTAGAACTGCTGACTGCCTTCCTTAGCAGCTGGTGAATTGCGCCTTTCAATGAGGTGCATGCTGAGCGTGGCATGTGTATGTAGAGTGGCTTACTGGTTACTTTTTTTGTTATATGTTCTTAGGGCCATTACAGTAATGAGATTAGTGATGCACAAGCTGATCATGCTTTCTTTACACATTACACTTTGTATACAAGTGACAAATATGAAGTGAGCAGCCAGAAAATGTCATTTGGTGAGAAAACATGCTATGCGGGTGTTCTGGCTAAGCACACACTGTGTGCAGGATGGAAGAGCTTTTGTGGACTACACGAACCCTGCTGGGCTCCCAGCCCTGGTGCTTGGGGATAAGAAAAGAAGCAAACCCTGACCTGTGTGAAATGTGCTCATGACTCCCATGCTTGTTAGAATGTCCTTGTTAACCTCCTCTTGTAAATGTCCTCACAAGACTTGTTGCTGAACCTCTAAATGAGAAAGAAGAAGCATTTTCTAGCAAATGTATCAGCCCAGTGACCAGCTTACTCATGAGCAGAAACCGAACATGTGTCCAGAACTGCAGAGTGAGGCTTCAGAATGTGCTGTCAGTTCAGGATGGTCCACATGCGGATGCTGTTCCTGTAAGTCCACGATGTCCCGTGATGTGTAAATTGGTTGCGCTCCTAGTATACCTTTCCATAGATGCATATATTTACTGGGTAAATGACATTTGAAATTAATGGTGACCAGGAAACCACTTAATGGAACTCAAGAGCAGATTTGAGAAATGGCATCGGTCTACCAGTAGAGCTATTAGGGTGGTCACAGATTTGCATCACAGATGCTACATTAACCTTGCAAATGCATCCACTAATTCCATAAAGCCTGGCGTGTTTATACTGTACACTATCAGTAGGTTTGCAAGCTGTCTGCAATAAAACCAAAGTCATGGTATGGGACCATTACAGGCACAGCATATGTCTACTATGTGTGCAACCAGCATGAAAGGTAAAAGGAAGGCTCTTTTCCCTTGATAGATACAAAAGGTAGACTAAGAAATATGTTTTCGGTATGAATAGAGATATGGGTGAACAAGAAAATTCAAAGTCCTGAATTAGAGGATCAGAAACATGATAATCATAAAATCCTGGAAGAGGAACATTATAATTAAGGAATACATTATGCAGGCAATGGTGTTCTCATTAATTTACAATGTTGAACTGTGTTTTCAACATATGGGCTTACATTCGTATTAATTTTTTTTTTTTTTGGTACTGGGGATTGAACTCACAACCTTGTGCTTGCCAAGCAGGTGCTTATGCCACTGAGCTAAATCCCAAGCCCAATATTAAATTATTTTGAAATTAATAATTGGGAGGCAATTCAAACAGTTTCAGTAGTGTTTTTTTGTTTTTTGTTTTTTAAAGAACAAGATCAAGAGAAGAAACTAAAGAATAGAAAAACAAAAGTCATGGCCTGAAAAATCACTTTAAAATATTATTTGAAAATAACTTCATGGAAAAATTTATAGCTAATGCTGTAATTTTTCATTCCAACACTATGAACTGAACAAATTTTTAAAATAAAAGCATTCTCTCTTTCTTTTTTTAAAAAACATGGTCTTGCTATGTAGTTCAGCCTGGCCTTGAAGTCAGTATGCTGCCCAGAGTCACCTCTAATTTATGGCAATCCTCCTGCCTCAGCCTCGCAAGTGTTGGAATTACAGGCACGCACCACCACACCAGGCCTATTTCTTATCTAGGATATTAGAATAAGATTTTCATAGAGACTTCTGTGTATACAAAATTTCTTTTCAAGATCTGAGGTTTTTTTCTAAGTTACATATTACCTATTTTATCAAAAACATTGAGAAAATAAAAAAGAAAATATTTAAATCAGTATTTTACTTCCTACAATTTTTGAAATCAGTATTTATATGAAGAATACAAATTTCTGTACTGATATTATTACTTCATATTTTTTCTTTGCTCTGAATTCATACAGTACATCTCTATGCTCTGCTCTAGAATATGCATCTAGGTGTCTATATAAATGCTAATCAAAACTAAACACTGCAACCCAGTACTTCAAAAATGTGTTAGCTTGGGCATTATTACAGTTTTTTGTCAGCATTACCATGTGAACGATGGAGTCACGTTAGCCACCCTCACTCATTAAAAGTGATTCAATTCTTTAAAATATTTTTGGTGTGATAGATTACTACAATCTATATTGATCTAGATAGCCAAAAAATATCTCGTTAACTGTCAGTGACTTTCTGTCTTTCCAATCATCTTTCAAACTCATGGACCACAAATTTAAGCACAAAATTGCCAAAGTACATTTAGTATTGCATTTGACACCTAAAATTCAGCATCCTATTAACTTCCAACGATAATGAAGCACCTACAGAAAGCCAATTAGTATTTAAATCTGAAGTTTAATTCTATTAATAACCGTTATATCTAAGAAATTTAAGAAAACTTACATGTACATCCTTGGGTAATATCGGCCTTGCTGAGCTCCAGCATATCTTGTACAGAATAATGCATTAAAAATGAGTAAATTGTCTTCATATCTTAATTTGCTTATTTTACGTAAATTCTCAGTAGTTTTGATGAAGGGGAAAAATTCTGCTATGGAAGCTCACAAGGCAGAATTTTTAAAATGACTAAGGTAAAGATAGGAACTAGGAAAAATCCAAAATAAGTTTTTGAAAGAAACTGTGGCATTCTGAAGTTTGCACAACTTTAAATTTAAATTAAGGTTTACAGACACCCAGTTTTTAAAAATATAACTACAATCAGTATTAAATATAATAGGGGTAAGAAAACAGGAAATGCTATGAAATTTTAAAAGCTCCCTTATCAAATACATTTATCTTCTTAAACAACTCTGTTTCCCTCAGCAGATTAATTTAAATTTAAGATCTATCAAGAGAGTAATAAGCTTTATATTAAAGTTTAAAGAAGAAGAATAAAACCATCTCTTCTGAAAAGATTGGTTCTGGGAAAAACACTTTACTTCTGAAAAACATTGACAGCAGCAACTAGTATAAAATAATATTTCCAAGGGTACAAATGCCCACCATTTAGGAATGATTTTACGTACCGCATTAGACTTTAGGAATCTACTTTAATAACTTGGACAAAGATATGTTTAACTTCCCCCCCATCATTTTTAAGTTTGAAAGCTTTTTAGAAAGCTGAATGGACAAAAACCAATCTCATTCTTAATTACTGAAAACATTTTAAATTCACAAGTGCCTATATTTTTAATTTAATTTTGTTAATATTTCAAGCATTAGCATCAGGCACTCTTAAAAATGCCTTAATGTAAAACATTAGGAAACATAAGGAAGTCATACCAAAAAATATATATATATACATATTCACTTAAATTATCACCATGCACCTAGTCAAAAGAACAAGGGAACATAATTATATCATGGTCCTTGGCTGATCACAGCCATATCTCTATGGGCAAGAGAATAGCACTGATGTGCTATAGTGACCAAATGATGAGATGAGTTGGACCTGGCCTATGTCAAATGTGTTTCCATTTCAGATTATTCATGGCAAATGCAGTGATGCCAGTAAAAGACTCCGCAAAGAGCCTCAGTGTCCACCCCAGCACCACTGCCTTACAGTTTAATCAATTTAAATCCAACTGCATGCATAAATTTAATGAACTACTCTTGTTCACAGAAACATGTCATTGGGAGCTAAAACAAAATAAACCAACAAAAGACCAAAAAAGTAAAATATAACCATAGTTTTGATGTGGGGTAGGTGTTAACTTGGAAATACCATGATAATCAGATGTTCGCACATTAAATTTTTCACTCAAAGAAGCTAAATATTTTGTGAGAAACTTTATTGATGTAATACACTCTGAAGTTATTAAGTGTCTTCATGGTTTTGGCAATCTGTGTGTGTCAATTTGAAACCAAAGAAATTGTGTGGTGAAGAAATCACATTGATCATCTCCAAGGTGATTTATAAAAGATGTTTCATTCCATTATCCAAAATTAGTAAATCCCACGCCTTCTTACTGCTTATTACTATAGATAAAAATACTCAAACAGTTGTCCATATTTTTAAAATAATCTAAATGTCTGATAAGAATAAATAGTTCTCATTTCTAAATATTATTATAAAAATATACTAAGGAGTATTTTCTATGTTTTGTTAAGAAATTAAAATCTGTTTAACTACATTAAATAAGTTAGGAGAGAAAAATTCTACAATTTTTATGTTTCGATGGCAATTTGCTTTTTAAGTTTTTTTTTTTAAACCCCTTATATCAACGTAATGGGTGGAATTTGACACTGCTTACAGTTTCTTGTTGACTAAAGGAATTTTAAACTGTCTTGAACTGAAGCTTATGTGTTTCCTATATTTTCATTTAATCTCACCCATCCTTTATATCACACACTTTTGTTTTCTAAGAATATACAAATACACTGTATATAACAGGTTCAAGGAAAAATACCAGTTAATTGCAGGTAGAGTGTATCTATTTAAAGTTCCATGTGTAACTACGAAAAAAGGAAGAATCATTTTGATTTCTATTTCTACCAATGTGTAAAGTTGTTACATATAATTAGTCTAAATTGCTAAAGTAAAACACATTCATCTAATTTGCAGTCCTATTTTTTTTGCCTGTGTTTTTATTGTTGTGGTTTAGTGTTTTTAAAGCCACTTAGCATTTTAAGTTTTTTTCTGTACAGTTTATGCATTAGTTATCAAAGGAGTAGCTGCTAAAATTGGCAAAGTTTTTCTTTTGTTTTTTTCTGAATGCACATGTATGTGCTACCATTCAAATTGCAAATTTAGAAAAAAAAAATCTATTGCAATGTTTCACCCAGGTGCCTAAAATTGAAATAGTATCTTGCATTGATAGGATCCTCAACTCTGGAGTTTGGGCCAAAGATTGCAAAGTACTTTTTCTTAGCAGAGCTCTGAAACAGGTATCTGCTAACTAATTCACTGACTTACATCTTCTCCCTTCGTAGAAATATAAACGCCATGCATTATGCTTAAATACTGATGTGGATGTTAACAAAAATGAAATAGGGCATCGCTCCAAAAAGAGGGGAGGGGAGAGAAAGAAAAAGAACCTTCCCTCTAGTGCTGCTAGGGAGGGTTTATCTTTATGACACTAGCGATAATCCCCTGTGTAATTAACTGTGGAGTGGTTATGCATGCCGCACGCAGCCCCTGACAAGCCTCATAGAAAATACATCAGTATTAGCCACAGGTGAATTCGTTTAGAAAGATTAATGACTGCACCTGAATTTTAATGTCTGCGAAGGGATGGAACACTGAATCCTTAATTAAAAAGTTGAATGACTGGCATGGTTTGTTTAACATCACAAATTTCAACGGGAAGGTTTCGTATTCACATACAGTATGCAAAAGGAAACTTTCCTTAGAAAGTGGTGAAGTGGGGTGAAAAGCAAAAAATGTTCTATGTGCTTTACTTTATGTAAATCGATACATGGATCAGTTGCTTTGATATGGATCAAATGTGGTGTAATTATGCCTCTTTTCTGTTTACAGTGAATGTGGAGCGAAGAATTCTTACAGAGTATGAACCTGCGCTACCCTCTAACTAAGAGAAAGTTAGAGTAGAGGAGCAGTAAAACCGACGAGCGAACTTACTTTTTCTTTAATGGGAAGCAGTTTCGTCTTCATTATTATTTTACAAAGTTTTCTAATGAACAGAAAGTAACCTTGAAAAACAACTTGGCAATACCATTCCCAGAAGAGTTTTTACTCTGCTTTGCAAATTCTTTTACAGAGCATGTTAAAGCTTGTCACAGACAGAAGATTTTTCAATGACAATTTTAATCTCCTTTTTTTAGAATTTAGATGGGGGGTAAGGGGAAGGACGACTTAGACATGCTTCTATTTAGGAGAGGAGGAAATAACTCTGATTAATCATTTGTCCTTGGGGTAAGAATAGCAGAAAGCAGATCTCTTAGGCAAAAAAAAAAAATCTAATATACTACTTTGGCATTGTGTTTGCAAACATTAAATTGGTTTTGTTGTTGTTATTGCTGTTTTACTGAAAAATCACAGAAAGTTTATATGTTCAAAAGATTTAGCAAATCTTAATTTGGAAAAAGAGAAAAGAAAGAAAGAGAAACAAAGAAACAAAGAAAAAAAGGAAAGAAAGATTTAGCAGACTAGCGACATATCTGATGTTAATACATATTCAAATCACTTTTTTCTTCTTTAAATAAACCATGATCTTTATTTTCACAATGTGGGTTTTTTTTTTTAAATGAAACCAAAAATATATCTGGTAGTTTTGTACTAGGCAAATTTATACAAGTATCTGTATCTTTGGTTTGTTCTTTGCTTAGAAATGGGAATTCCGCTGAAATTTTAGTTTAGAAGAAGTCAGAGCACATGTGAAATTCCTTTGCCTTTTTATTTTCTGGGTCAGAATGCTGCTCACATCCATGGCAAAGTAGATTTTGATGCTCCTTAGCTTCACACATAGCCTGCTGTACCACTTTTTCTGCCAAGTAAAAGCATGGTTTTTAGTTCTGTCTGCTTTCCAAGGGAACACATTTTTAATGAAATGTCATTTAGGAGTATTTGTTACTTCCTGTAAAAGCTTCTTTCATGGTTTTGTGTGTGTGTGTGAAGAAAAAAAAAATCAGCCTCTCAAAATGTTGTAGTTGTAACTGTTCCCAGTACTGCGAACACGAGTGCAGGGGGAAGAAAAATTCTCCAGTTCGCACAGATGTAGCTGATGTTTTCAATCATGAATCGAGACAGCATGTGCTCTAAGTACTGCTAACATCTCAGAGATATACTATTAAAGCAAGTTATCACTGCCTATTGCCATTAGTTAAAATTACCTGTGCCATAGTGTGAGACAAAGTTACTGGCACAGGTGCTGTCAATATTTTTGAGGCATTGGATTTAGTTTTAAAATAAACATTGACATCTTCAGATTAAGCCAAAACCGAAACGTAAAGAAATGTTAATGCTTCCGCTGCTCTTGTCTGCTGAATTCAGTTAATCCATTAGAAGTCAATCTGATGGATAAAGTTGGAGGGGGGGCTGAAGGATTGCTATTGTTAATACCAGTTAAAATAATTTACAAAGTCGCCCATTAAACCTGTCTGTCAGCAAAGTGTTGATGGAAAAACGAGGCTGAGTCTGGATCTGCCTAAAGCTATTCAAGTTAAATGTCAATTAATAATGTCTGTTAGCATTTTAGTGAATAAGTATCTGAACTTATAGTATTGAAGATTTCTTCCAGTTATGAACCTCCACCTTTTTCCGAACTTAGTTAAATTCTAATCACTAAAGTTAAGCATGTTCTCAATGGGTTTATAAGCACTGCTGGAAGGATCCTTGTAATTTTCTCAAACTTCAGGGCATTGCAGTTACATACTGATTAAGTCAGAACAGATAAGGAAATTTCAGCGTTTAAAAACCTTAAAAAATTAAGCTTCCCCAAAAATGTGAAACTGCCTTTTAAATATTGCGTTGGCATTAATTTGAAACAATCACTCAGAGTGATTGTGAAAGGGGAAGTTTTGTAAAAAAAAGTTGATGTTAGTCACTAAAAGACTGTATTTAAGTGATAATATGAAATAGGACTAAAATTTATATTCATAGACAGGCCTTTGGCATTATAGTTGGAGATACACCCCTAAATACAGCAGATTCCGGTAACTCTAAAATACAGACTACGTCTCCCATGAGAATAGTGAATTCTCACATTTTTAGCATTGTGTCCTTATCATAACCTTGCCACATGGAGTCCCTTAGTAGATAGAATTTCAACCACGTTTCTTCTTGAATGAAAGGATGATACGTTTATCTGTGACTTTCTTCAAATTGCAACAGTAATTTTTGACCCTAGATTGTAACATATAATCTACTTGTGATCATAGTTTAGAGCTCCTGTAATATTTATAGTTTGATGGTATACCTACCATATATTTTTGATGGATTTTAACAATATTTATTTATACACCTATATATGAGCTATTTAGCCACTTATTTTCTAAAAATGAAAAAATAAAAATAAAGCCAGCTAATTGCCATTTAAACTGACAAAATGAGAATGGAAACTAATATCGATTATTATACACCAGACACTGTGTAAAAGACTTTAAATCTGTTATTTTATTTAAACCTGCAAATTAGCTTGAATAGATATCATATTAGTCACATTTTATATAAGAAAATTGATGTTGAATGGCCTTTTTAAAAAAGTACCAACTGGGGCTGAGGGCATAGCTGGGTGGTGGAGCACATGGTTAATTTTAATGCTTAATCCACACACAAGAGGGCCTGGATTCAATCTCCATCACCAAAAATATAAAGTAAAGTTGTGCTAAAAACACTTTTTTTAAATTGTCATTTCTCTGCCCATTCTAAGTCACTATCACTGATTAAATTAAGAACTAGTAAGTCTTCACTTCAAACTTTTGAGTTGTTTGTCCAGAGTGTGCTTGGAAATCTGTTATTCAAGGCAAGTCTATGGCAGCAAATTCATAAGTAAGCAACAGTGCAACTGGTCTGTGACCCTGGTTGAGGTAGAATCCCAGATCAAGTTTGGAGCATTTATAACCGATCTCTTCAGGACTGACTTAGAAGATCACAGTACATGTTGGAAAGAAAAAAAATAATAATAATAATCAGCTAACTTCTAATTTATTTAAGAACACATATGAAGTTTTTTTGTTTGTTTGGCTTGGGTTTTTGTGTTATTTTTAGCTGACATGACAAGGATTTCACTTTTTATCATGTCTTCACTCTTTCTCACTCCAAGCCTCCTTCATTCTCGGTCTGACATCCTCAGAGTACCAGGGAAAAATATATATGGCAATTTTGATCTTGTGAAGAATTCCTTTTCATTACATGTTTTGCATGTCTGTAAAATGAAAGTTATTTAAAGATTCAAGCATAAGCCACATGCTGGTTTTTTTTTTACAAAAATTGAAAAACTGAAAATACAATATTGTAAGCTCTAATGGCAGAGTGTATCAGTAGTAGTGTGTAGGTGTTTACAATACTTTTAACTTTTCCAAAGTTCTGAAATTTTTTGTGTTGGGTACAGAGTTTTAAATCCAATTAAATATGGTGTAGAAATTGCACATCAACAACTAACAGTTTATTATTGTGAAGGATCAGAATTAATAAAAAAAGTACTTCCTCTAATTGTTTGTGTGTTATGCAAAAGTGTGTAGTATTTGATATGAAAAGTTATGTCCTTTTATGTGTAAACAAACAAACAAACAAAAAAGTAGGAACACGCAATTTTTAGGGTCTGGGATATAGCTCAGTGGCACAGCACCTGCCTGGCAAGTAAGTGTGAGGTCCTGAGTTTGATTCCCAGTACTGCCCCCCCCAAAAAAAGCAGAAACATTTTGTTTGTAAAACAGTTGTTGAAAACTTATCAGTAAAACTGAAAATTGATCACTGAATCACTGTGAAATTCTGACTTCTTTCGATGGAGAGTGGAAAGGAAAATGTTTCCATCACATTGAAGAGATTCTTTCTCTCCCTGGGTTGTGCTAGTGAAATTATTTTTTAAATTTCATGAGAACTGAAATAATAGAAAATTCATAGTTATTACAAACAGAGTATGTTGACTTCAGATATTATATGCCGTGCATTGTTGGAAACAGAGCAAAGATTTACACACACACACATATAAATTTTGTCTGTTTTCAAATTGCCAGTGATCTAGTTGGAAAAAAAAATGCAAAAGAAACAAAATTCAAAACCAAACTGTCATTAAACAGAAATTCAGAGAATAAGATCTGAGTAACGAAATCAGGCGCAATTAATATAGTTAAAGAAAACCACAGAGAAGATTCTGGAAACTGAAAAATTCACAAAACCATTTAGATTAGTCATAATTAATGTTAAGATACATTTCTTTTGACTTTTTTCCTATGGCGTATATACCAAGATCATATTACATAAGTGACTGAATTCATTTAATAAATTTAACATGAGAATTTGCGTGTATCACTAATTATTTTTCAACCAATAATTTTAATTGCTGATCAGATGTATTTTATTTTCTCAATCCCTATTTTGTGGATACGAATATTTGGTCAGCACTTTAGTATTCTATAATGCTGAATGTCTCTATTTGCCATACATTCATAGAGCTAAACACATCCCTTCTTTCCTTAATTATTAGTTCTTCCTTTGCTTACTTTGCTTCTATCTTTGATGTTTGAGACCACATATGATTTTTATATCCTACATGGGATCTCGCAATGGTGCTCCAATTTGAGGGAAAGTCTTATGTGGAAATCAATTTCTACAAAAAATAAAGTTGTGAACACATTATTGATTTTATATGAGCACTTTCTCATTGGGTTTCAAAATATGGATATGCACATACTTCTATTTTTAACATTTCATTTTACATGCCATAGTGCATAAACTTACATTGATATATTCATTGAGTTCAACATTACAAAATTTTGATACATTTCCTAACAGTAAAATTAGCACAAATACTGTAAATTTGAGAGCCTTTTAAGTTGAATTTCAGGAATAAGTTCCAGTGTACGGTTCATCAATATTATACTGAAAACTATTCTGAAAGGACTTTTCAAACCAAAATAATTGTATCTAACCAATCAGAAGTTCAGATGTTATGGTGTCTCTGAAAGATAAATTATTTTTATAAATGAAAGATTGAATAAGTATTTTCATGAGGAAAATGTATTGCTGCTGTGCTTTCTACGGTAGAGGAAGTATTCAGTTTCCTTTAAAGATTTAATATTTTTCCAAATGTAGCTCTATGAAAAAGCTGAAGTATCGCACTTCCTGCGGAACCATTCGTCATTTACCTACGTTTACTGTGTGCACCGTCCTCTGTGTATTGCTAAACTTCACTTTTAATAGGAGAAAATAGGCCTTAAAGCGAAGCGGTATTTTACTGCTGAGCAAGAAACTATTTGTATTCCTCTTTCAAAGCCTGCCTCAGGAGCATGTAGAATGCCTCTTGACCAAAGGAGATGGTATGAATATTCATGTGTTTTATGAATCAGAGTCGAAGAGTATGGTTTTCCCATTTATCAATTACTGGTTTAGGATTATCCAGCCGAAGAGTTGAACTGATTAACAATGCTCTTTTTGTTTGCTTGGTGTCGAGGTGAAGCAGCCCGGTGACAACTGTATTATTTCTTGCCTCTTCAGCTGTCCACACTTGTGCATCCTGTCAAGTTTCATCCTGTATCCTCTTTATTACCACGTAGCGAGAATTTGTCTAGTTGTAAATCAGGATGACTTTTTTAAGTTTCATTTCTCATCTCAGGGAAGACCTGGTGGTTACCGTGCCTAACACGCATGGCTAATCATGTGCATCGTGAGTGTTCTCAGGTATGCTTGGTATCTGCCTGGAAAATTAAAGTTTTAAAAGTTAATGCCATGAGCAGGTGAAAAAAAAAAGCAGTAGCCGTGAGAACTCAACTGTTGGAATGAAACAACCACACAGAATCACCTTGGTGGATTCAGTTAGCATATCTGGTTCGGTTTTGTTTCACATTTGTGGTTGTTTTCCTTTCTTCTTCTCTAACCATCTCTCTTCATTCCTGTTGAAAATATCACCAGGCCATTTCTTCTGGGACGACTGCTGTTATTAAAATAAAAACAAACAAACAGGGAATCCCTTTTGTGGTTCAAGAACTCTGCGTTGCTGAAATTCATGCCTAAACTCTCTGTGAGAAAAGAAAAGAATCCTAACAAAACCTGATCGCTTTTTCTTCCTCGCTCTGTCTCCATTTTCCTCCCCCTAACCCTCCTTGCCCCACCCTCTCTTTCTTTCGTGTTTACTTTCATTAGTATGCCAGGGTACGTTTTAATGGGATAGTGTGAAAATAGGCAAAGCCTGACGGAGCTTTCTTAAGTTTATTTTCACTTTAAATGCTGAAGTAGCAATTTCTTTTTCAAGAGAACAATGAACCTGCGCATCTGCTATTTAGCAGCTTAGATTTAGATCCAAACTTTTCTCTTTGCCTCTTACATATTGATTCCCCTTTGATCCGTTTTTTCTGTTTCTTTGTGGTTTAGCTTGCTCTTTTACTGGGGTCATCTCTTTCAGCTTGTGAGTATATAAACATCCACATGTTTTGTTCTCTTCTTTGGTGATCAGCAGCCAGTTTCAAATTCAAAGAACACTATGTGGGTTCTTTTCTTATTCATATATACTTTGAGTTATTCTTAGATTCCTCCTTTGTGAATATGTAGGATAGCAAGACCCTGTACAATTTACTGACTATCCCAGTGCAGTGTGAATTGGTTGTCTCTAAGTTCTTTCTTTCTTTCTTAGTATCCAGCTTTTACTACTAACCTATTTGGAAAGGAGCCAGAGAGGAAAAAGAGAGACTGATTTGCACTTTATTTGTACAGAACTTATACCTCTGCTCTAGTGTGGGGGAATCTAATTTTCTCAGTGAATCTAGGACTACACAAGAGGCAAGTTAGTGCCTTCTAACATATAGAAATCTCTTTCAAAATGCTTTTATCACGAAGAGTCTCTGAGTGATTGAATCATTTACCATACTCCCCCCCCACCAAAAAAAAAACCTGATGCCAAAAAAAAAAAAAATCCCAACTAAAAAGGGCAGGAAGAAAAGAGAGAGAAGAAAACTACATATTTTAAGTGGTGTAAAAGAAGTCTATAGTTTGGGGAAACGAATTCAACTTTTTTTTAGGAGAAAAATCCATTTGCCACATAGGACTATAGCACATCAAGGCACACTGTGTCCCTGCTGTTGAATTTCTTTGCTCAGATCTGAGCATATCATTCTCTGTGAGTATGAAGCTCAGGCTGCCTCAGTCTGAAAATTCTGTTTGTGAAGCAATGAACAGTGTCGAATTCTTTGTTCAACATTCCGAACACCAAGTCCCACATTGTGAATTCTGTTTTTCTGGTTTCTAAATCCTGAGTAGTTGCATGCAATATACATGTGGATGGAGATTAGAAAGATTCTGTCCGTGTAAATTCTTGCTTTTCCTAAAGCACGCGCTTTTTCTCAGTGAGTATGACTCAAGTATATCAACGCTCATTTTTTTCCCATGAATTAGTTTGTGTGATTTAACTTTATTAAATAGACTTTCAACATAGCACACAGTGTGACATTCTAATGCTGTATCTGATGTCTGACTTAGATTTGGTGTATTCTAGATCTCTATAGGGCTAAAAGAAGATTCTATATTCATTACCAAAATAAAGTGCATTGGACACTGGAATAGATAACTGAATCTGAGAGACAGAAAAAATAACCCAAGTGTCCTTAATGTTGAGGTTCGTATTCAGTGAAGTTGATCTCATGGACCCTATTGTCTTCCTCCACTGGTTTCTTCTCCATGTTACTGTTTATATATAAAAATATCATCACCAAGAATCCTGTATTTCTGTATTTATGAATTCAAAATCTTTACAATTTTCATCACTCATTCAATTGCTTGGGCTGAAAAGTAGAGTATAAATTCCTTAAAATTTGTTTCACAGTGATTGAAACTTCAGAGAATGCTTCATTCAGCAAACTACAGAGACAAGTTGCTTAAGATTTTCAAATTTAGTAATACCTGAATGGCCTTAATCAGATAAATGAGGACAAATATAAAATCAACCTGAAGCATGCAACCAAATCTCTAAAAGCATTGTAAATATGTTTTCTCTGTTCACACAAGTGGAGCATTCACTTTCCTCACAAATTTCTTCCTTACTTTTAAGTATTTTATTTTTTTAGAGAAGTTTTAGAAAAATCCAATGGAAAATACAGCAAAGACAATCAGAAAATACAGCAAAATCGAGAAGAAGGTGCAGAGAGGTCCCATATGCCCTCTGTACACTCACACAACCTCCCCACCAACAACACTGGCGCTTGCATGATACCTTTATTACAACTCAGTTTTTTTTGTTAGTGCCAACAGGCAACTCTCAGCTGTTGAATTATTTTATCCTCTGGGTCAAAAAGTGCCAATTTTAGCTCAGTTTCGAGCCTTGCTTGGGTGCATTATCCAAAGAGAAAAATAGTTTTTAGTGCTGGTAAATTCCTAATTCCAAATGAATCATTGCGGACATACTGAGTTCGTGTGTAACACAGAAGGGATGCTAAAAGTAACAACTTGGAAAAGGTGTCAATAGAAGCACGGGTTGGTTGTAGATGTAAATTGGCAAATGTTTCACTGGAGATTGACACTGGGGATGGAGTCCAGGCTTCCCTGCAAATTCTTCTCCTTCTGCTCTTGGCAGTAGCTTCTACCTTTGGGCAGACAAAATTCCAGATGTAATCATTCAACACGTAAGTCCTGCTTCTTCAATCTGCTTCCTAGTGAGAGTATTAAAAATTGAAGCTCTACAGAGAAATTAAAATAGAACTTGTCACATCATCTTAGAAAGAAATAAACTTATTTTCCAGCCAAACCAATCCCAATATACTAAAGCAACAAAATAAAGAACAGAAACTTAAGAGCCGATCAAGCCATCTAAAGGGGTGTTGGATATGCCAATTAATTGATCGGCATACAGTGTGGTGGCACATCATACTGTACTCCAAAGGCATATGCAATTACTGTGTGACAATTACAAATAAAATGAAAATAAAGATATGTTAATCATAAGTAACACACTCTTAGAGAGCTTGCTATTCTCATGCTAGTTTGAAATAACAAACATGCTTTATATGTAAAGACAAATGAAGGATCTTTCCAAAAGAAATTCTAGGATGAATACTGATTCTGAGTTTCATATATGGTGTGCTTTGGGCACTTGCTAAGCCCTGACCCAGTTAAATATCTCTCCTCTTTGGCCACCCAGGCTTTAGGTACTCAATAGCAAAGCCTTAAAAACCTGGGTTCCATAAACGTTCATTATATTGGAGACGGATACAATTTTTAATGAATCTGGACTGTAAGTATTGATTCTATCAAAGAGTTCTGGGAACATGAACAGACACGATATTCTCGTGACATCATGTCCCTCAATATAATGAGTAGGTAAAACCCATGTGGATCATGTATATTTTATAAAATCATTGATGAAAAAGGGATCCCTTTAAGGCTTTACTCATTAAATGATGTTTCTCTACCATCTTCTTATCTTGTTGCTCTGAGGCCCTCCTAAGTGGTTGCTAGTTTGTGTATCCACTCAGCATTTTCACAAGCATCTCTATTTCACATATTGCCCTGCACACAATCCTTACAGTGCTTATTCTCATATTCTTACAGCCATGTCCCCTCCTGTCCTGCAAACCAGTTACAAAAAAGTGTCATTTAAGAATCAATTAAGCATTCACACCACTCCTGCTATGCAGAGAAATTGGCAGTGAAACACAAAAGCTGATGCCACCATCAAATTATATTAACACTACTGAATAGAGTTTTCCATTTCAAGGCCAACCATAGAAAGCCAAAAGTTATTATTTTTTCTTCCCAATACTATTCTACCACTGCTCAATATTTACTGTATACTAGTGGTAAGCCTTTACTTATAATGACTCATTTCTATCCATTTTTGTCTGAATCATTTTTTTTTAAATTTTGTATAAGCAAGACCATTTATATACCAACTCTAACATATAAAAAGGCATACTAATATAAGTTTTTCCAATAAGCAAAGAAAGGGTTTTGGTTGGCATTTGTGATTTTGTTTTCACAAATAAAGCATTTAATGGAGTAAGTATGAAGTAATGTCACCAAATCTGCATGGAGGCTTGCCGCCACATATTTAGATGTTGCTATTCCTTTAAGCATTAGATTTATTTTCCCAGTGTTTACACGATAGTAATGGATCTTTTATCTTGGTATAATGCTGTCAAAAAAATAAAAGGCTGTAGATAAGAAAACAGGATCCTTTTTCGTAGTGATGATCTGACAGAAGAAGGAATCGGTAGTTTCAATCTGTGTGCTTCTGCACTGAAGGCAGACAGTTACTTAGGGCTCGTTATGTGTGGTTTGAATGGCTAAGTATAGATACGTTCGAAGAATAGATATCAATGTCTTAAAAGCCACTCTTGGGATAGACAACAGCTTCTTTAAGCCACTTAATTTTTTGTCTTGAAATTAATATTTCATTATTCCTTAGAGCACTTGACATGGACTTCAAGGTTTGAAGATGTACAGTAACCAGCATGCAAACAAATATGAAGCTGTGTCTTCAAAACCCATAGAGAGAAGGTACTAGAACTAAATGCTTGAGCACATAACTAAAGTAATTAACTGTGGTAGACAGATTTAATACCATCACGGTTTATTTTAACTAAGGACAAAGGTAAGGAGGGGTAGGGCAGGAGAAGGATTAAATTCAGTGGGAAAGTAAAATATTAAATAAATAAATGTCAATGTTGCCTATGTCAGGAACAGAGGCTCCCTGCTACTTTCTGAACTATCATGTTCAAAGCTGTTGATTTAGGCTCCTGCTGGTAAACATGCTTTTTTATAACCTCAACTCATCCATATTTCACACAAAAGACTTCATAAAAGAGATAGATTTATTATTTTCTGTCACTGAATTCAAGATTACCAATTATTTCTTTATTGAAATTTTTGCATCCTTTGCTAGAATAGATATTCATAGCTTTATAGACCTTTTCTTTTTTTTTCTCTCAGTCATTTAGTTTAAATATTTGAAGCCCTCAGAGTGTCTTCCTGCACATCCCACAGAAAGATCTCTACCTCAAATACCCAGTGATTCAATCAGTGTAATTATTTCCAGGAACAAGACACAAATTCTAGAATTTATATGCTTTAATAATTCCACATTCTTGGATAGTTGAATGATTTTCAATGAGTGGAAAATAATGATTTTTCAAGTACAAAATGTATAGGGATATTTAAAGATTGCTTTGCAGATTAATTGTACACTTGTATGTATAATTTTAACATTTCTCTGTGGACAATTCAAGATTTAGAATTTTCCAAACCATAGCAATAATATTCATAGCGCTATGTTAAAGTATACAGAAATAGAGAATTTCAACCTAAATATTATATGGTGAAACAGTCAAAATGAAGGCAGGAAGGTCTATGAGGCAAGATATTTTGACCCTGAGGGACCAAGAGCAATGACTATGAATGGAAGAATGACATGTGATATTAAATTCTACAGTTTCTATAGTCTGTCTTGATATAGTTTCACTCTGGTGTTGTGGTTTATATGTAGATGTTTGGTCAAAGACTGAAGCGTTCATGATTGGATCATGGGGGTATGATACTCATTAGAAGATTATCCCCTTTGCTATTAGCTAAATGCGATGTTGGGAGGTGAAACCTGGTCGAGGAGGGGTGGTCACCGTGGACATGGCCTGGAAAGGTGTATCTCAGTCTTCTCCATGGATCTTTCTCGACTTCCTGCCCCCATGCCACAAGCTGTTTCTCCTCTACTATGTCCTTCTGCCATGCCATTCTGCCGCAGAGTCAACTGATACTATGGACTGAAACCTTTATAAACTCTGAGCCAAAACAAACCTTTCTTCCTTTAAATTGTGGGCATTGTGTACTGTGTCTCAGCAACAAGAAAGCAAGACAACTGGTATTGCTCTAATATGATGGAATTTGTGGTGGTAGTCAAAAATAAGATCAGGAAAATTTCCTGTGTTCTGATAGTGGTTAGGACCCAGAGCAAAACTATCTAAAATATGTCGTGGAGAAGCTGGCATTTTCTACAGGGTGAAGAATGAGCCTAATGAGCCTAAAGAGATGAATGGAGATTCCGAAGGAAGAGAGGGAATTTAACTTTTGATAATTGGAAAAGTGGCCCCCTAGTTCTGAGTAAATACAACACTTCCCTCCTCAGGACAGATCATCTAAAAAACAGAGTCAGGGCTGGTTTTATCCCTGCAGCTATGGGGAATGTGTGTCAGTACCCGTGGTACAGTTCTATCTTGAGACCCCTGCTGACCAAGTCATGAGTAGTCCAGGAAGCTCAGTGGTTATCCAGGTGCAGAAGGGAGACTCAAATACCTTCTCTTTTGAGACTTTCTACCTGTGATTCTATTCCTTACCCATAAAATCATCACTCAGAAGGTGATTATTCAACCAAGGTTTGTTGAACACATAGATAACATAGAAGTATATCTCTAGCAAAACTGAGAGGTCACTCTCTAACGTGGAAGATATATTCAGACCAAATAGTATGTGTCCAGATAAATACTACTTTTATAAATTAAATGTAGAATGTTGATATATAGTTTTCTTTTGATAAACACAACTATAAATAGTACTTTTAGAAATTTTACAGCACATTTGTAGTTTATGAGAGCTCTTCAGAGTTTTGCCTTCCAAGTTTTGATGCTGATCCTCAGGACAAACCACTGAGGTAGACTAAGACGGACACTTTAGAGAAATTTCGGTATTGTGAAGGAGTTAGGTTGACAGAGAAGTTCTATGGCTAAAACAAAAGTACACAGCTGGTTTTTAATCTTACAGGTAACATTCACTTTCTGAGTGCAAAGAGAAAACAGTAAATATTATGGACACTTATGTAAGAAAAATAAAATATTTAGGATTTGAGATGATTTTATGAAATTATTTTTTTCACTTTTGCTTAAAACTGATGGTTAATGAATTCATGAAACACAGGGAGAGGTCTTCCACCACTGTATGAGTAGGTCATTTCTCTAATTTCCTTCATCTTTTTGGCCTTTTCTTAATATACAAGAACTCGCATTAATTTTGCCATGTTTCTTAACATGTGCTGTGTATCTAGGAATGAGAATGGAAATGCAGGAGTGTGTAAGAATAAAATTCATTGAAGGAGATGCAAACAAAACACAAGGATAACCTTTTAAAAGATAATTTTTGGTAAAATTGCTAATATAGACTATTTTGGAAAAAGGTTTAAAATAATATTATAGAATCATTTCTAATCTCTCTCATAGTTAGTTATACACTCATACAGCACTCAAGTGAAAACCAAAAGTAACAAAGTTCTCTCATGTATATGACCCCAGGTGTATCAGTTAACTTTCAATTACTGTGACAAAACAACTGAACACATAAAGAGGAAAATTTTAATTTCTGGTCATGATTGCAGAGGTTTTGGTCAGGATTGCTGGACTTTTTGCCTGTGGCTTCACAGTGCATAGGGCAGAGAACACTGTACAAGAGACTGCTCACTTCATGGCAACTGGGAAGCGAGAAAGAAGTCCAAGAATGGGCCAGTGTCCCAATCTCTTCTTCAAGGCATGCTCCCAATGCCCTAACCTCCTCTCACTAGCCCCGACCTCCTGAAGAGTCCACCACCTCTCAGTAGGTAGTACCTCAGCCACCCGACGAAGTCCTTAACACTTGGGCTTTTGGGGAACATGTAAAACACAAACCATAGAGTCAGAGTAGCTTCTTTATTGCTCTTCTATTCACCCACAATGTTTAAAATTACATGAATATACCTGGTTCAGTCTGGTGGTTATTAAAGCTATTTTATTAAGATATCATCAAATCCGGATGTTAAAATTCTGAGATTCTACCAGTAGCACAATGATTGTAAATATTCTATTTTATGCAAGTCACAATGCAAATGAGTAGAAATAGTGAAATTCTGAGATTCTATGTATCCTCAAGGGAATATACTTTTATATTTTAAAAATATAACAAAGCACAATAGCAGAGGCCTTTTATAGAGTCGAATTTAGAATGCAAACTCCTAGTTACTGTAATGTTAAAAGCACAGCGTAGTTTGAAAGTAACACAGCAAAAAATCAAGATTAGAAATCAACAGTCTTTAAAAAAAAAAAAGAAAGAAAAGAAAACAACAGTCTTGTCCATATTTTATGTAAAATATTTTGACTTAAAATCCTCAAGAACCCCCAAAAATGCTGGGGTATAATCTTTACATACTAATGTTCATGAGCTAACAGCAACTTAAAAGATTCAAAAAACCCATCAGTGTCCCTTAATTTTTCATCAATATGTTTATCCTTTCTCAATCATCTAAGCAATACGTTGCAAAGAGGAGACATAATGAACACATTTTTCAGGATTCCTCTTGATAGAAACGAAACCAAGTAAACTCACTTGTGTTTTTGAATGGTAAACTACACCATATTGTATCCTAGCTTTTCTTGATGTATTGATTTTATTGCTTATTAGCATAGGATCCCTTAAAAAATAATTTTGCAAATACTTTTACAGTATTGAAACCTTGCATCTCAATTTTCATCTGTTTTTGTGACTTAAGAATATGCAACATTTTTTAAAAAATACTGTGGAAATGAGGTGTATAATGATTTTAAATGAACAATGCAAAAGAAACCTGAGTACTATGAGTTTAAATGTCAATAGATTAAGCACACCTTCATTTGCAGTGCTAGGTTTTCAGATTCTTTGTGAAGAGAAATCTCCTTTTACTTTACTTCTTCTCTTTTTTCATAAGATTTAAGAAATCCTCCCAAGATTTTCCAAGCTCCTTTTGGAGGCTTTCCATAATGACAGTTCCAGGCTGTGGCTTCAGGTGACTGTGAAATCTTCTTCATAGAAGTCAGCTGAAATTATGCTGGTAGTAATCATATTGAATTTACTCTGAGAATAGATGAAGCAAATAAATATGTATAGGATCAAGTTTTACATTCAATTAAATATTTGCATTTTTCTCAAATAATTAACATGAGGGTGAAATTATCTTGTGAAGCACATTATACACATTTATAAGGTAGATATTACTTTGCTAGTGATAAAATATTGTCAGTATGCCTGATAGGCATGTGTGGAGGCAAATCTAGGAATGAAGCATTTATAGTAAGCATCCATATGTTTTAGTAAACACAATCGTGAGCTTTCCAGAGTAAGCAAATGTGTAATTCTTTAAATGACACTGAAGAATTAAAATAGCCACTCTTTGTATATTCATGAAAGGGAAAACATAATACTGAGTAACATGCTTTGAGATTGTAACATAAAAGTGATGAAAATAGTAACAAGCACCTTTTTGAGACACATATATTTCCCCATATGTTGCATACAGTGAACCCTAGACAGGCAGGTAATTTAGTAATTTTCAGGTGACAAATGACCTGACAAAATTAAGACCTAAACTTAAAGACTAAATCAATTATAATAACAGCTAACACTTTGAAAATACTATGTTGAGACACAGGACACTTTTCTAAATACTTTCCATATATTAACTCTTATAAGTTTATAAACCATCTTTCAGGGTTGGTTCTATTATGGTTTTCATTTCACTGATGAGGAAACTTAAACACTGGGTGATGCAGTAGATGGGAAGGTAAAATAGCTTGTAGGTGGCATCAGAGATTCAAACACAGACACTGGCTCTGGGGTTTGTATTCACAACTCTTTGCTTTACAAGCAGATTCTTTAGTTTAATGGGCAAAAAATTATCTGGTTCTGATTCTTCTTAAAGCCCTAACATAAATATTCAAAGAAAGCTAATGTCACATGTTTCTTGCAGTACCCTATGGTACTCCTCTCTGCCATCTATGAAGCACTTTATTGTCTCAAAAACCTTCACATTTGCAGGATTTCTGTTACAGCCAGAGTGTGCTAAGGAATAGATTTAATACAGGACACATAATTGATGGGATTATTTTATTTTATAATAGTTACCCAAAAAGTCAAATGTAGAAGAGTGCAAGAGATGTGTCCACACACTAGAGACCCAAATAATCCAGCTGAGAGCCTGGACCCCACCACAATGTCCTGCACGTGTCTAGCTGAAGACCTAGAGTCCACTACAATGTCCTCCACAAGTCCAGCTGGAGGTCTAGAGCCCACAACAAGGTTTCATGCAAGTCTATATCAGGCATCTGCACTGGGAAGGCCCAAAGGTCAGTGGAGGTTACAAAGCCTGTGCTAGAGGAGTGAAGGACCTGGGCCTGCAGGCTGAGGGATCCGCACTGGAACCAAGAAGTGATGCTCAAGGTAAGGACCAGAGCTCCTGCAAAGAGAACCGAAGCCGTCCTCACTGACAGCAAGGAACCGAGCTCCTCCAGGGATGAAAACAGCTGAGTTCTTATCAGGAAACCAGCATGACAAGCTTCTCCAGGAGAATCAACAGCACACTACCTTCCTCTTCAGTTCTCCTTTTATGCTGTTGGTGACAATCCTCAGTTGGGTCTTCCACACCCAGAACCACAACAATTCAGTTCCGCAGGATGGCACAAGAGGACTGCTAGTTAATCCACCACAATTTCCTAATCTGCTAACTTTAGGGGGAAAATTTTGCCCCTCATTTTTAAGGCTTACATAGGGGGCAGCTGTCCCTATGTAAGTCAGTACTTTTAAGTTTACGATTAGGTTATCTTTTCGAAAGATATTGTGTGAAATAAGCAGCACATAAAAACACCATTATGAAGAATATTGGAAGTATTTTCTATGAAACAGGTGTACAAATTACACTAGTGTTAAAGAGTAGCAAGGGAGCTATTCACACTCACCTCTCACTCAGATCTCTTTCCCAAACAGCCTTTCCAAACTACACACTCCCACTCTTCATTCCCTCAGCCTGCTTCGTGTTTTTCAGTTTGAAGTCTCAGACTGGCCTAAAGGTGGTCTGGTGCCCAAAGTACCCGTTCAGCAGGTCCCTACTGAAGACAAGAGTGTGTAGCAGTCACGAAAACCTGGAATGTAGCTCTCTTTGCTCAGCCAGTGAGTGAGTGGGTACAAACAACCATTGAGCGGTCTTAAGTTCAACAGTGTCTGCATACACTGAAGTGAGAGGCAACCTTGGGGGGAAGAAAAAAACAGTTTCCAGCTCTTCCTCAGACAGAGGACTAATATCTAGAATATATAAAGAACTGGAAAAAAAATAGAGGCCCCTCAACAAAAAGCCCAATCAAAAAAATGGGCAACCAAAATGAACAAACACTTCTCAGAAGAAGAAACACAAAAGGACAATAAATACACCAAAGAAGGTTCAACATCTATGGCCATTAGAGAAATGCAAACAAAAACAACACTGTGATTCCATCTTACTCCAGAAAAAATGGCCATCATCAAGAAATCAACAATAACAAATTCCAGGGATGCTGTGGAGAAAAGGGAGCTTCTCTACATTGATTGTGGGAAGGTGAACCAGTACAACCACTATGGAAATCAGTATGGAAGTTTCTCATAAAACTAAAACTAGAAATTCCATCTGAATCAGCTATTCTCCTTCTAGGTATCTTCCCAAAAAAGTGAAAGACATCATAATATGCTGAAACATGCACACTTGTGTTTATAGCGGCATGTTAAATACCTAACTTTTGGAAGTGGCCTATATGTTCATCCACAGATGAATGGCTAAAGAAAATGTGGTATTTACACACAATAAAGTACTGCTGTGCCATAAAGAAGAATAAACAAGTGATTTGTAGGAAAATGGATGCACTTTGATACTGTAATGTTAAGTGAATTTAATCAAACACATAATCTTAAATATTTCATGATTTCTCCTATATGAGAAACCCAAAACATAAATAAAGAACAAAATAAATGATAGACAATATGAAACAGGGATCTTTTGCAAGACAGAAAGGGTCCAAGAGATGAAAGGAAGAGGGGAAGGTGTTTAAAAAAAGGACTAAATTGTGTTGTGTACACGTACCAACTCCCCACAATGAATGCAACCATTGCATACTGAAAACACATACTAATATAAAACAGAAATTAGAAAAAAAAAAAAGAAATGCTCATTTCTAAATAAAATAAATTTTGAACAAACAAAAGATATATTCTTTATGCAAAATTTCATCTCTGTCTAGAATACATTCATCTGAAAAAAAAATCTCTGACATTGATCTTGTCCCATATAATTGAATGAAGTATTACAATATTTTTCCTATACCACATCAGTTCTTCACTCATTATTTATATCTAAAAGCGATGTTTTAATAACAAGGTTCAATCAATTAGTCTCACCAAAATGATTCCATTACCATCGACCAGAATGATTTCAAATCCTGTATTGTTCCAGCTACTGTGCCATAAATATTGGTGGAAATTATTATTAGCACATTGTCTTTGATATGTTTCCAAAGCACTTTAGCTAGTGCTTGATCTGTTAAAAAGTTCATATCCTCTGCATTATTATTATTACCATCTCATTGGCCCTCACAATAGCCTAAGGTAGAAAATATTATTATTCCAGTTTACAGGTGAAAACTTGAAGCTATAAAGCTGGCTAACTTGTCAGTGATTAAAAGACTGTTAACGCAATTAAAACTCACTGCAGGGGTAGGTTTAAGCAGCTCAGTGTAGACTGCTCAGCATGAGTAACCCCTGGTTTCTTTCCCCAGCATCACAAAAACCCAAATAACTAACAAACAAAACCAAGTCAACAAACAACAAAAACCAACCTCATTAAAGACCTGGTTGACTAACATATTTTCTATTTCTCTGTCTTTGTTAATCTAGTAAATTTCAGGAGAAAAAAAAAAAACCATAAATCCCATCAGTAAAGTACCTCCCAACAAAGAGGATATATTAGAAGAAATGAAGATTTTTGTGTATACCAACAACTTTTCAATGAAAACTACTTGACTATCGTAAAGATCCCATGATCTACCCACTCTCCTACATCACTTCCACCATTAGAAAATGAATATAGTGATATCGAGAAAGTGTCATCCTTATGTAAGTTAAGGGATGAACGAAGGAAATTATGTAGACATCTGTTTCAGCAATAGGGGGAATGAATGATTCATATTCAAATTAGAGTAAATTGGGATTCAATGATTTGGGAATATTATAATCTAGAAATATTATTAGATCAAATATATAAGCCTACACACAGAAAGCTTAGTAATATATCCCATAAGAAAATACAATGGTAATGATTAACTAAACCAAAAATTAATTTATAATTAAAAAGCAAGGATAACAGCAATTAAAAATCCACGCTAACTCAAGACAATATTTCCAATTCACTGAAAACAAATTACCCTCCCCTAAAACTGAGAGAATATGATCCAGTGTTGTCAACACTTCTGAGTATGAAACTGAATTGGTGTTTAGTAAGCTCTAGGAGCTTGAAAATTTTAGTATGTAAATAACGAATGTTAATACTCTGTGTGACTATTGAACAAAATGCAAAAAACAAAAACTTGTATCTCTCGTGATTCCCAGTTCTCCCACCCTACCCCTTGATCTTTCCAAATGAAAAGCAGTTCAGAACTCTTGGTGGTCTCAACTACCCAATCAGTGCTTCTCACAATGCGGAAACCTTGCAACATTTCCAGTTTGCTCACTAAACCCTTCTCAGCCTCACCTCCAACCACTCAACTCCTCAATCCCTCTGGGCCTTTTCAACTGGAATTTTCTCTTTCCCCAGAATTGCTTTCCTAGGTAAAGGAAGGCATTTGTATCTCGTTCTTTTTTAATTGCTCTGATCTCTTCCCCACACAACCTTTCCAAACTACACACTCTCACTCTTCATTCCTTGATTTGTGTTCTGCCTATCTTCATCACAGTGTAACTTTATAACATGTGTGCAGTTGCCTAAATGTTTATTAGCTGTCTCACTCACTGTGATGTAAATTCTGAAGCAGAGATTTTGTTTTATCCCCATTTCCTATAAGGGATCCCAGTAGACAGAGCATGTTCAGTAAATATTTAAGTCAGTGAACGTCTGTATTTACATCTCATTGTTTGGACCAATTTAGATGACTGTCTAATGCCACAATCAGGTGATCAATTACTGAAGAGCATCGCTAGAATTCTTTTGCTCATTTGTAGTACACCTAATGAGTTTGTAGCCTCCCTGAGACCCATGGACAGTATTTCAATCTTGGGAAGAGCAGGAAGATAACAGGGTTAATTTTAGTTTCTCCCATGCACAGCTGGCTGGACTTTTTCCATCTTTAATCTTTTGCTCCAAAAAAAGAGTTACCTTTTGCAAGTTTCCCACCCCAGTCACACATCAGAGATCTGAATCTCCAAAGTCTTCCCTATTCATAATTCTGAACGACAACTGTTGAAACTATTCTCCTCCCCTTCATTTTGCTGCTCTCAAAAGGGGAAAAAAGTATTTAAGTGCCTGAAACTTTAACAAGTCTCTACCTTTATTTTATAAGACACTTTTGACTTGCTAGCGACAAGGATTCCAAATAGGAACTGAATTATATTTTTAATGAGCTAAATTATTCTAAATGGGGAAAATAATTAAAAGATATATCCTAGAAATATCCTACAAGTCTAAGCCACAATAATTTTTTTTTAATTTTTCAAAATAGAAGAGTAGATATTTTAAGGGCCATGTCTACATGGGTAATCATGTTACTGAAAAATACTTGAATAATTAACATTAGAATACATCAGAGTCACTGGAAACATTGTAAGTCTATGCAATACTTTAGGATAATTATGAAAAGAATAATTGTACTATTATGTGATAGCAATACCACACACACTTAGTGGCTAGAAATCACTGTCTTCATCCATGAGCCAAGTAGCACTGTATATCACCTGGCTAACTGCAGTAAATTCCTGCCTGCCTACCTGCTTTAGCTACTTCTGCCCTTGAGTCCTACAGCCATTTTCAGTAGAGCTGATGCTTTGAAGCATAAATTATACAATTTCAAGACTGTTTTTCCTCTTTTTTCTTAATACATGTTTGTGATACATACTGAATGCATTCAAAGTAGGGAATTGGTACACCACATCTTAATCTTTTTTAAATTTACTGGTACATGTGTGTAGTACATAATGTTTATAGTGTTTGTGTGGAGTTGGTGCATGGGTGTACCACATCCCGATTCTTTTTCTTTCTCACCCTTCCCCTCCTCTTGATTCCTGTCCCCTCTTAGAACAATCTATTGCCCTAGTTTTGATCCTTTTACTTCCCCTTTTCTTTCCTCTCTCCCATCTCACTTTTCTGCTCAAAACCTTCGCATAGTCTTGCACCTGTCTTGAAGTAAAATGCAGATACGTAACCGTTTCCAATCGGGTGGTACATAGAGTGCTCACACGGCCTTTATGGTGTTTAAGTGCCTTCGTCTCCGTTTACTCACACTACCTTCCTTGCAGCTGATTCAAACTTCCAGGCTGGCACCTTCTCCTAGGCCTCTGACCTGCACCCCTCTCCACCTGCCTCATTTCCTGCAGGTGTTTGCATGGCTACTTTCCTTTCTCCTTCAGTCTGTGCTCAAGCATTGTTCTCTTAGTGAAGTTTCTCTGACCACACAACTTACAATTGTATCCCCACCCCAACAGTCTTCCTTCCTCTATAGTTTTCCATCATGACACTATCTGACATACATATTTTTTTCACTAATTTGTTTCTAGCATCCACGCTTTCAGAATACAAGTTCCATGAAAGCATTTTTATCTATTTTAATCACTCCTGTAGTCTAGTCCTTAGTATTTCATACATAAAAGCTCATAAGTTCATCTAAAATTCATTTTTAAATGGACCTACAGATTAAATAATTAAGATAACATTATGGCTCATTAGAGAGGCTAAACTCAAACACACTGACAAAACCCAATATTGGCAAAATTTGGAGCTACAAGAACTCTCAGAAGTTGCTAGTGGGAATAAAATTTTAGCAGAGGTGCTTTGAAGGAGTTTAGCACTTTGTTACCAAGATAAACATAACCTCACCATGTGATCTGGCAGGTATACTCATAGGTATTGGCTTAAATGAGCTCAAAACTTGGATGCATACAAGACCTTGTGTATGAATGTCTATAACAGTTTTACTCATAATCACAACAAACTGAAGCAAAGAAGACGTTCTTCAATAGGTGAACGAATAAACAAAAATTGTAGAAATCCATGATTTGGACTATTATACAATGATAAAAATAAATAGGCTAAAAAGCCATGAAAAGATATGGAAGACCCTCAATTAGATATTGCTAAGTGCAAGAAACATGAAGTGAGGGAAGAGAGGTGGGGAGTTTAAAAAGAGACTATTACTTTAAAAAAGAAACACATTTAGCCACTAATTTGGTAACTAAATTCAAAGTATTTTAACTTTTGATCTTCACAAAAGCACTTTGATACAGCTCCTATTCTCAGTTCCACTCTGAAGATGAGGGAACTGACTCGTCCAAGGTATGTGACTCTCCCATGCTTACAGTCACTAGCTGGCAGCTGCAGGTGGGGAAGCCAGAATGGATCACAGCCAGAAGCAGCACAGCCGATTACTACGCCGCATTATACCCTTGAAGGCATTAAATGCACAAGGGAAACATCGTGGTGAAACGCACACCAACACCATAACGAGGCCTGCAGGCTCGAGGGTGTTTCCTGTTGCATGTTCAGAGGAGGCCTTGCCCTGTGGTCAGGCTATGACTGCATCTGTACAGGGTGGAGCAGTTGTCCCAAGAAGAAAATTACCATTCCGGAATGAAGCCTGACGGTTTCAAAATTTTGTTTGTTGTCATTTTTATTTTTGTTATTACCTTTGAAAATAAACTAATCCCTGCTGACGTGCATAGTCTTCTGGTGACAAACATCAACATATTTTACATTGTTGCATAGATCTCAATGTGGGTAGATTCAGCCATACACATTTTCTATTTTGCTTTTGAAATCATTTGTGAAGCTAATATATGCGTGTCTAGGTAGTGGAAGGGAATGCGGGTCTAATGTTTCTAACTGACTTAAAAATATAGCTGAATTGGCAAGTTAGGTAAACTCGGAGATATGGCAGGATGAGCCATTGGGTGTAAAACAGAAAATCCAAGTGATGAGTCCCCAGGCACAACACAGAGGGGCTCTATAGTTTTCTACTTTAAAGTAGTTTCTAGGTATTCTATTACCATGATATTCTTTCCCAAAGTTTGAATTTTCATAATGACCTTTCTCCAGCAAAGCCCAAAATAGAAACTTCACTCCATCTTTGCCTAAGGCAAAAATAAAACAACCCTAATATTCATTCTCTTTCTAGTCTTATACAGTCCATAAGAAAAATCATCATAACTTCTTTCCAAAACAGAAGATCTATCCAATTAACCTTGAATATTTTTAAAAAGGCTCATAATACAAATGATAATTACATGGTTGTCAAAAATTATGACTAACCAGGTACAACAGAGCCACAAAAAATAGTTCTTATCAAAAGATTAACACTTACTATATAGCACTAATGAAACATAATTGGAAGAGTTTTAAAAATAAATAACCAAAATAATAAATTCTTTGTGTGCAAAACACAATCAAAATTAAAGTGATAAAAATACAATACATATATTTTGTTTTTAGCATAAAAATATGTCCCACCATGTAGAAATTGCTGTCTGCAAATATTTTAAAGAAAAAGAATAGAAGAAATAAAATGCTTTTCTTGCCTCTTTGGGCTGTGACAAGGTTATTCTACAAACAGGTTTCTACCATCTTCCCTCACTAAAAGTCAAAGCCTTTAAGGTACAGTTCTTTCTTTAAAAAAAAAAAAAATAGGAAAACCTTTCACTCATATAGAAATGGAGAAAATTGCTAAAGAAAAGGAAAAAAGCACCCTTGACAGATAAGCAATAGCTCTGCTTACACAGTAATTTATGGTAATATCAGAAAGCTCTTGATAAAATTTCACACATATTATAGGGTAGGACATTGGAGAAGATAAAAGACCCAAAGAGATAGGGGGGAAATTAAACCATTTTTAAGGGAAGAATTACGGGAAGAAGGTATCTTGTAAAGAAATTTTTTTTTGACAATTGGTTTTGATAGTCATAACAATCTATGTAATTTCTATGTGCATTGGGGAACTGCTGTCTCAAATAGTGGCAGCCTAGTATTTCCCCAATTGCTACAAAAAGTCATTTCTGAAAATAATAAATACGGGAAGGTTTTGAAATATATGTATGTGTGTGTATTTGTATATGCGTATATATATATATATATATATATATATATATAAATAGACATATTTATACACATTCAGTAATGTTTGTCAGCTAAACTGCTATCATTTGACAAGTTTAGCTCTTTAAAACTCTTACCTTCATTCTCTTTGATAGCAAATCAATTTTCCAATAATATAATTTTGCCTTTGGGGTATTATAATGAAAAAGTAATTCAAAATATGCTTCTATAAATACTGAAAAGTAATTTCATACTAGACATCCAGCAAATAAATGAAGAAAGATTATCACAGTAGTTCCTCCTCCCTTTTTGTTATCTGAAAAAATAATGAGTCTTAACTCGGCAACATTTTTTCATCAAACATTGAAGTTCTTAAGGTCAAAGCTTGAATATATAACATGTTTGCTATTCTACTGAATTTTGTGTTTTGAATTTGAAAGTACCACTTAGTGCTCAAATTTCACACTGTATATTGAAAATATGAATGCCAGCAATAAACAACTTTTGAATGAGCTTTTTATATTTTTTGATGACCATTTTTTTCTGAACTGTGATGTATATTTGGCCTGTCATTGTCATTCTTAAACACTGATTTCTCAGCTCTGTTTCTAACAAACATCACGATGGAGCCCTTCATTTCAGGAAACAGAAAAAATGTTGTCATTCAAAAAGAGCATATTTTGAGATCTCTGCTACTTGTTTTTAAAGAACCTTGATAAGAAAATTTGGAGGGAAAATTCAAGTCTTGTCTCTGTTCTCCTTTACAAATCTCTCCTGAGGCAGAGTAGTTCTGGAAAGTTCTTAAAGTTCTTAAACAGTATGTTTCGCTGACCTGGATGTCCAACTCTTTCAAGCTGGTTGATGCTATTCAATAAAGATAATATCAGAATCTGCAGTAACTGGTTTGAGTTTCTGAAGTATTTTGAGGAAATATTTTGTGAGTGTGGGAAGCATATTTTAATGCCACTCACATGTTTCCTTGAGAATGAAAGCTGATCTGTGAGGCGCTGAAAGCATTACCAGCTAATTTCATTGCAATTTCAGGGGCTGGCAGGGAGGTGGGAAAAACCAGTAGTTGGGTGGGGCTTCAAGAGCGTTGAACAAGTTTGACCCGGTGGAAAATCACAAAGCGCTGGAACCTGCTGCCGACAGTCCCTGTTTGAGCCTTTACTGCAGTTGTGCAGCTCTCTTGAAAATTTACATTGTCTTTTTATTTATAGCAGATGTCTCTCAAAGTAAACATTTTTACTTTATACTATACAAATCTTACGGAAAATTGCAAACATAACGTGGAGTTTTGGTCATGCTGTAGAGATCTACAGTATTTTCTATAATGGATTGTGAGCAAGGGAGGAAAAACTGATATTGATCTAAGGCTGAAGGATAAAGGGTAATCAAAACAAGGCTCCTGCAGATGCTTTTATGAAATGTTTTAAAAGAGAAGGCAAAAGTTGAAACTATGGATTAAACCAACTAAATTAAATCATCTTGTATTCCAGATACATTCCACCCTTCAGAATAAAATGAACAAAACCCACTCTGAGCCAATTTGGGTGTCTGAGATACTAAAAAATAATAATAATTTTATTTGGATTTTTTTTTCTAAGCAAAATGTGGGTTGGTTTCTTATGTGTATCTACTGGAAAAAAAGAAGATCCAAGTATTCATTTCGTTTTTCTACTTAGTTCTGAATTGTAGTCTCTTGAACCCAATTTTGAGTATAGCAACTTAAGTGTATGTATCAGTGCTGCTCAGCAGTTACTAAACTGCCTGATGGAGAGTTTCACCATCTAAAGTTTAGCTCCTCACATAAACACAGAACATGCAATTCAAGGGGGAAGAGAATTCTGTCCAGAGCCTTACACTGAAAAACATAAATAGAAGGAAAGTACGCTATATTACAAAGTTACATAAGCGAATGTCAGCACCCTTAATTTTCCAGTGAACTGGTCTATTCAGCTACAAATATTTACTGTTATATTTTATATTCCTAAGTAACAGAATTTAAAAACAGAGAATGCCATAAATTCTGGAAATAGGAATCCAGATAAGTAAAACCTACATTTCTGAGAATTCACTGTTCATTATTCATAGTTTGTGACAATACACATTTCAGAAAGGAAGTCATTAAAATAATGTGGCTGTTATGTTTTCACGGGCCTTTGTGAGAGTTTAACCAATACAACAGCATAATCTCTCTGGACCCTAAAAACACAAATCCATGACAAGGACATGAGATTGATGGAATTTGTAATCATATATTCTCACTTATGCAATAAATTTATAATTTCAAGGACATTATTCAAAATTACCCCAGTGCATTACAATGTGTGGATTCCTATGCTGTTTTGCATTAATGTCTGCAGAAAATCTTTACACTCTTAACAATCTGCTGTTGGTGCTCCAGTGGTTTGCTTATCATTATGATTCTGGTCACAGATGAGGGTTAAAATATCTCTAACCTTTATAAATGTATTATGTGGCACCACTGACATAACTTTTATTGCAGATAAAATCTATGACAAATTTCTGTACGACAGAAGAAGAACATGATTTCATATTAAATTCTGATGATAGAGACATATTTCTCTGCTTGTACTTCTGAAATGTTTTGGATACAGTAACAATGGGCAATACTTTCTCCTCCATTACATCAATAAAATCTCAAAATCCACTTCATTTTTATGGGTCCAGAGCCTCAGTAAATATTTCTTAAGCAGAACTGAAAAACAGGATGAAAACTGTTCAAAATTCAGCTCACTTATAACCTGGCTGATCAAAACAGACAAAACATTCAGCTGGTTAGACATAATGAGAAGCAGAAAGAGGAAGCCACAAAAGAGCTTGGAAATTGAGTGTTGCCATAAAGGTGTATAAGAGCTCCAGCAAAAGTTTCTCAAATACAAGTGTCAAGATAATGGTAGGTCCCTCTGACAGTCATTTAAAAGAAAGAATAAAGCTTATTATAGTAAGTTTTTGGAGTTATAAAAGCACTTGAGTTTTCAGGGAGCCACAGACTCCTAAAATGTTTCTGACAATCCCTCAAAAAATTGGTGTTATGACATTGTCATAACATAAAATCATACAGTCAAGGAATGCTTGGAAGTAAATCCATAATAGGATTTTTTTCTTTTTACAAATTTTGCATTGCATTCCAGACACCTGCTTTCAATCCTCCCTAAGGTTAAATGATGAAGAGAAAGAAAAGTACATTGTTTCCTCTGACCCCTTTTCCTGACAACGTCTTGGGAAGGTCAAGAACTCTAGTTGGTCCATAATTTTTTCAGATTTTGTGATTGTGAAGAATCTCAAAGAAATCCACAAGTGAGAATCAAAACTATCTGCTTTTGTACAGAATAGCCCTTCAAAAATCCCTACTTAGCAGAAAATAGCCCCTTAAATCACAACAATGTTTCACACTTCTAGCAATGTGTAGACTCTGTTTAAGAGATTTTTTTTTTTTTTTGGTCTTTTTTTTGTCTTTGAGACTCACTATGCCGTTCAGGCTGGCCTTGAGCTCACTTTGTAGCCCAGGCTGGTCTCGAACTCACAGCAATCCTCCTGGCACAGCCTCCAGAGTGCTGGGATTACAGGCATGTGCCACCACACCTGGCTAACAGATTCTTAACAGATCTGCTGAACTTGACTCTTTTGCACTGCATTCTCTGCATGACACCAGAGACATCATTAAATCAGGCTTTTAATCACAAGATCACCTGAAATCAGATGCATGCTTAATATATGAAGTAGTCAAAAGTGAAAATGTACGCTCTCTCCAGCTTAAAAAAATGTGGTTTTAATTTTATTTATTTATTCTTTCCATTTATTTTGTTAAAAAAATCCTCCCCTTTTGCTTAAGCCTTTGGGCACATGTACATAATAAAAAACGTTGCTAAGCATAAATAATACTTAGTATCTATTAGAATTTTTAAAAAGCACACCAAAATAACTTATTTTATAGTCACGACTTTGAAACAAAAATCGACTACAAAATAATTCTAAGTTGGTTTCACTGAAATCAATTAATTACACTTCCATCCAACTTCTAGTGTAATGAATTTATAATATTAACTGTGTTTTTAATTTTTGAGAACTTGCAATTTTCCCTTAAGTTTAGGGCTTAATGGTTTTTCCATATTGAAATTTATCTTACTTTTCTGATCAAACAATTGATCATTTCACACGTTATCTTTAATTTTTTTAGTTGGCCAATTTAATTTGCTTTGAGGCAAGAAAGTAATTTAGTAAAATAGAGAAACTAAAAGTTATTGCAGCATACTATTTCACATCAGCTATACACTGTTCACATTTAACCACCTGATCAGAACTTTATTTTCATAAATATTAGAAGAGCAATTTCCCAAGGCTGAAGCCACAAAAGTACAATGCTGTAATCTGAATGAAAATAGAAATTATACCTGACATTAGTCAATAAAACCAACTAAGATGTCTATACTGGGTCAACAATAAATCTATTCTTTGTCACAGTGAGCAAGTTTCATATGTGATCACATCACCGAAGAAAATAAACTGACCTTGAGATTGCAGATTTTCTGGGCCTGGGGCCCAAGTCCTCCCTAGGCATGTTTTAAACTTCTTTGTGACTGTCTCCACATTTATTATCGAAAGATTGATCATGAAATGAGGCAATAGATGCAAAGGGCTTAGAATAGAATCTTACAAAGCAATCCATAAATGTTTGCTATTATCATCATTCAAACTGGTGTTGTTATTCAAGTTTTTCACTTTCACATGTTGCATCCCTTACCTGAAATAACTCTTCTTTCTGTCTCATCTTTGTGAATTCAATACATTATTCAAGGCTCAACAGAGCATCAGCCCAAATTGATGTCTCTTTTCTCTGAACTCATATTGACCTTTTATCCCAAAGCACGGTTTCAAACATGTCTTATTGTCTAAACATTTCTTATTTCCACACACAAAAAAATGCAAGTTGTTTTAAGAAGAGAAACTATGTAATATATCCTGTGTCTAGATTTGGCGTATAGTGTGTGTTCTGTCTACATGTTACAATTGATGCTACACAGAATCCAAATAGTTAACTGGCCACAATTTAGGCCACTCTTTATTTTTCTGGGTCAAATTAGAGAACCATATATTCTTAGTTTACTTTTGGGTTTTGTTTTCGCTATTGCTTTTGTATTGTTTAAAATTACTTCCTTCAATAGTGACACTACATAAAAATATATTCTTACACACTATAATTCTTTGGATTGAGTTCAACAAGTCTAGAATTATGTAGTGCTTCTCTTTAGAATGCAGTTTCCAAAAATAGTTTTATATCTTGATCCTGTATTAAAGAACATGAATACAGAATCTTGGATATGTCTATTAGACTAATTTTCTAGATCCAAAATGATACACGTATTAATAGTGAAAGAATAAAGGTTACAATCTTCAGCAAATATATGTGTGTTTGTGTGTGTGTGTGTGTATCTAATTCTCATTGTAAATGATAAGAATTTCAAGTATTTAAGATTTATGTATGGAATTCATTTAAGCCCATAAGTGGCTTGGATGAAGGGAAGGTAGTTGTCTAAATAACTAAATGTCTAAAAGATGATTTTTAAATTGCCACATACTTGTTTTAAAAATCTGCTTATATATTAAAATGAAACCTCAAAGAATCTGGTTTATTTTGGAGGTTTTCTGTTAGTTTTCTAAAAAATTAAAGTCTTATCTAGTTACCATTCTTTTCTCTTCATCATAAACCAGAGTTTTTAATTCTTCCACTGTGTAATAAAAGATTCCATAAATTCTGATTTGCATTTCAAATTCCACTCTTTTTTAGAAAGGAAATCAGATTCAATGACAATTACATCACTAATCTCTAGTACAGACAGTGGGAAGCCAAGCTCAAGCTTCTCCTGATGAAAATCCAGTAAAAAGAAAGTCATGAAATGTTCTTTCGTAGGAATAGGGAAATTTTATTTGGGGGAAATCTTTCTTTCATTCGTATCATTCAACACATGTTCATTTAAGCTATTTGCTTGGTGAGGCTTTTTATACTGGCTCATTTCTCATTTCCTTTTTTTAATTATTTTTTTTTAATTTTTTTAATTTTTTTAATTATTTTTAATTATTTTTAATTATTAAAAATGAGTATCATTACTTTTGCTATCAAAAGAAAAAACTTTTCAGTACTGATTAGGCACAGTAACCTATTGTTATCAATGTTGTTTTAGAAACTTTAAGAAATTAGTCCCATATAATTTGGGTGAAGTATTTTTCCATTTTGTTGTTGTTGATCAAATTGAAATGACCAAAAATGTTAAGTACTCACACATAACAGTACATGCACTTGTGTATATGTGTGAGCAAATAACATGTACACTTATTTGACATCTAATGCTAGAGACATAAATCTAGGTTTTCAATAAATGTCTTGTGAATTATTGCTATTCTAGATTCCATATAATATGTCCTCTACTCTCAAAGACTTGTCATAATTTCAGCTAATAATATTGCAGAAACTATGCAAAGTTGCAAATAGTATATTTTAGAGAATTGTGCATTTTTCTGTGCCTATAAAGAAATAAACAAGAAAGAATTAAGCAGTGAAGTTAGTATAACAATTTAGAGCGGATTTTAATGAAGTGACTGTCCTGATGGACACATATTAGTGGGATAAATAGAAACTAAACAGAATAATTTTTTAAAACAATTAACATTAATTTTCAAACTATTTTATGTGGAAATAAGATACTTTTGTTTGATTTGTAGAGTAGTTATTGATAACTATTTAAATTATTTTCAACAAATGTGATATTTTGCATAAAGGTTTAGCTTACAAACCATAGAATGAGGATGAGTGAGGAAATACAAGATCACAAAAAACAAAAAGTATAAATTTCATTTCTGACTTTTTAAATCAAGACGTAGTTTGAGGACACTGAAAGATTTATTTCAAGCAAACAGCTATTATTGACGCATAGCATTTTAAATATAAATTAAGTACTTAATAAAACTTGTTAAATTGTACAAAGGCAAGAATTCAATAAATTGTTTAACTTATTGTGACGAAGAAATTTCATTATTATAACAGAATAACTTGGTCAATTAATCAAATGGATTGTCTGACTACTATTTCTTAATTCAAATGTAATTCTATGTGTTTGAATGTGTATAGGCAAAAATACAGACAATTTTAGAAAAGTTAGTATCAGAAAGAAGTCCACACATAATACAAAATCTACATTTACAATTGTGTATTTCCAGGTTAACTTAGTGCTAAATACCTGCTCAAATTAAGGACCATATAAGTACATATAGAAGAAAAGAGGAAGGGAAAGAAGAAAAGACTAAATTTAAAAATTGGTTAAAAATATAAATGATTATCTGCCTGTCAAAAATGGATAATAATCTCAATATTAAATGATAAATAATAGCTTTTCATGATAAGTAGTTCTTAGAATACCTACCAGTATAAGGTTAGGTAAATATTTCTTTTGTCCTTCCCCCTTCCTGCTTTAATCCTTAAATTTGCACATTTCTTGAGAAGACAAAAATAGCAATGCATCAGTTATTATTTCCATCTATTACTGCATAGTAAAATGAAATATTTTTGTTACTTGGTAAAAGTTGAATTTTGTGAATTATCTGTATCACTTTGTACATGCACTAACATACATTCATGTAAAGGCTTACTGATTCTGTAACACAGAATAAAAATAAACTCATGTGATCCAATGATAGTACTATTTTCATTTTTTTAAAATGTAGCTATAGGAAAAAGTATCAGCTTATAATATTAATAGCACTGTAGGTGTTAGTACCATTCACAAAGCTGCATCTATTGAAAACAGAATAGCCTAATGAAAAACAAAGATTTCTATATCATCTTAACAGTACCTATTCATTCAGATACCAAGAAACAGTTGTTTGATATCTTCCAATTAAACAAATCTAATGTTTGCTGTCTTGTTGACCAAATAATTGAATAATTCACTGGATTTTCCAGCAGAATGTTTGTGTCTTATGGACACAAAACCAGCGAATTAGTGTACCGTAACTTTTTTTAAAGACTAGATAAGTTCCTGAAGTTTATTGTAATGCACAAAGATAATGCAGTTGTATATGACTTGCTAACCACATGTGAAGAATTTAAGTCTAGGAGAAATTAAAATTTCTTTCTAATTTTCAGGGATCAAATGGATAAGCACATTTTTGTTCAAAAGTGTCTCCTTTCTTTCAGTACATGTGGTTACTGGAAGAGACCAGAAAATATCTCAGAGTGGAAAAAACAGACCAATAGGAGGACACTGTTGGCAAGCAAGAAAAGAGACGGTTGATGGGGCATAAACAGAAGAGATCCCAGAGGCAAGAAGTGGTGGGAAGAGTCAGTCATGGGTGAAAGGCGATTTAAGGAGTACACAAACTTGGAGAAGACAGGACTGCACTGAAGCCAGACCACATCTAATTCTCAGACCTCAACTCCACTGTTCACTGGTCCTGTTGCCCTGGAATTTCAATATTCTAGACAGCTGTTACTGTACTGCTCTGGAAAGCACGAAGAGGTAAAGTATAGTGTGAGTTCCGTTCACTGAATCAATAAAAATCTTTTGCCTAAATACCATGAAATCTTTAAGAAACCATCATTTCAGACACGTGTCTTAGGTGGATGCTGAAGTGAAAAAGGAAAATTTTGGTTGAAATACACATTAAAAACAAAACAAAACAAAACATGATTTCAATGCAACCCTAGCTATTCATATTGTAATTTTTATACATGTGTAGATTTAGACAGGAAAATAAGTAAGTAGAGAAATAAACTCATCAGTATGTCTTCAGGAGAATCTGAGAGATTAGATTTAGAAACGTACTTGTACAGATAGACTATCTTGGTAATTTCTGTTTTCTGAAGAATAATGTTGCCATTACACATGTCGTTGTCCTCATCATCTGTTTCACTAAAAAGCTGAGAAATGAAAGTCATCTTTTAAGAACCAGAGCGGCAACAAATCCTGCCACCACCAACTAAGCAGGAAGCCTTTTTCCATAAGTACTGTCATTGATTGATACTTCCCAGAGCATATTTAATATATATTGTGGACAAGACCTTCAATTGTATGTAAATAATAAACATCTGAAATATATGAAATAAAATATAAGACAAAGTGTTTTGGGCTAAATTTAACCCTCAGCAGCTTTGTTATTTAAAAAAAATTTAAACTTTTCCTTCTTGTGTTAAAATCATATTTTGTACTTACACATCTAGGAAATAAGTAAATAATTGAATATCTTACATAACCCAGGGAGCAGAAAATATGTGGGGAAAAATATTCTTGCAAAGTATCAGAAAATTTCTGAGAAGGGTGGTTTATTATAGGGCTTGCTAGTATTAACATAAATAATTTAGTTATAAAAATAATAATAACACTAAACATATTGAACTGATTTTAGTGTAACAGTTTCAAATATTTTCAGCCAGAGACTTTTCTGACATTCAACTAAATTTGACCAACTTTGCCTTTCATTTCATTTGCCTTTTATACCCCAAGGCCAATGATTAAAATAATTCCAGGCTCAGGTTCCCTATATCATCCTTATCTGTGTGCCCCAAAATATTTCTGCTATCTTCCATTCCACCTACATCCTTCATCTATCAAAAGAGTTATCCGTCTCATTTTCATTTGCACTATATTTCCAACGTGCTAGCCTTGGAATTCATTCTACAGGACCACGTTCCATGTGAAAGTGTTGTAATTGGATCCTTCTGGTACATTTGGTTATAAACCCATCTGGATTTGATCCAGTATGTACTAGTTTTAAACCAAATCTGAACTATTATGGCTAGAATTATACTAGGGTTCCGTTTCTACATTCTTTTTTTTTTTAATTGTAAACTATTATCCCAGGATTTTAGGCAACAAACTACGAAAACTAAGTTCACATGAAGAAAATTTGGTTGTCAGATAAATTTCTCTTAAAATCTTTTGTTTACCCCCCCCCAAAAAAAAACATACTAGGTAGAGCTTTTCTAGCAGAAAGCCAGGGATAAGGGCAAATGACAAGATTTGGGCCTCCTGCTAATTGGAACTGTAACTCTCAAGAGAGTTTAATCAGTATTCATTTTTTAAACATGGTGAACACATCTGACATTCACTTACTTGGCTTGTTCTTGATTTTCATCAGAAATATCTGTCCATTATAGCAAGGAAATGTTCTGCATTATACAATTAAACTGGGGAAGGAGGCTAGGATTATGGAAAATGAATGATTCACAATACACATCTCTAAGTCTAATTTTGTAAGAATAGAAGATGGAAAATTATTGGTGAAAGTAAGCATGGCGACCCATTAGAGGAGTAAATAGACAACACATAACAAAATGGATGCTGATGAGACCAAACGAGAAGGAATTTATAAATTCAAGTCAAGAATAGTAACAATTAAAAGTTGCTCCCAACACAAGGAAGTATCTGTAGAGTTCAAACTAGCAGCTTCCTTGAGGATGTGAAGGTGTCATTCAGATCTATGAGTTTTTCAGGATTGCCAAGCACTGTGTAACAGCAGACAAGACCATGCAGTAAAGAAAAAGATAAAATTCAGAAGATTTAGAATTCTGTAAATTTTGGCTTGTACACAGGAAATTACGGTATCTATCTTACTCACTGTCTTGCTGTTAGGACACAATAACCTATGGTCATCATTTAAAGAAGAGGTTTGCTTTGGCTCACGGTTTCAGTGTTTCTACTGGCTCAAAGGCAAAAACAAGATGGCAGAAGAACATGATGGAGGAAAAAGTGGCCAACCCAAGGCAGCCAGGAAGCAGAGAGAGAAGGGAAGAACCAGAGCCAAGAAAGACCCTTCTAAGTCACACCTCTTGTGATTCACCTCTGACCAGGCCCCACCTCTGAACAACACATTCAGCACATTCACTGTAATGCTTCCATAATCCAATCACCTTTCAGAAGCCCAGTCTCTGAACACATGAGACTTTTGTTGGACATTCTAGATCTAAACCATACCAGTAAGTGGAAAAATAACATAATATTTAACTGAAAAGTAGGCCTTCCTTGTATCTTAAGATGTAATCCTCTGGAATTACTTATCATTGCTCCAAAGAAGCAGAGAAAGAACTCAACACCATTTCAATAATTCACAACCTATAAGCAGACCACAGAAGTCAATTTTTTAAAAAAGTCTACTTGAGCCCTGGGCTACTAAAATATTTGATATTTGGTAAGGTAAGCTAAGAGTTTGTCAATAGTCATATTGTGGATTATCTAAAATGCTATAACTCACATTTGGCTCCACATTCACAATGGGGTTTAGACATCTCTGGGTCAATCTGCACCCCTTTAATTCCTAAATATAATGAGAAACATATTCATAGATAATGAGAATATTTCCTAACCAAAGGCCAACTGCTGTCCTTTAAAATCTTGATCGCTTCTTTATAGTTTGAATACAGAAAATTCTGAGAGAATTAAGTAATAGCAATGACAAGATAGCTTTGGCATTCTAAACTCAGAAGAGGCTGATTGTCATTTAGGTTGTGAGCAGCAATTTAATTTCCACAAAACAACTTCATCTGTCCATGAAATTAATGATTTCAATTTAGATTTTATTAGGTTTGTAGTTTTTATCGACTTGAACTTGTAAAATGGTTTTTCTTATACATAATTATTTAAAGTCAATAAGCACATACTTTATACCTATTTTTATGTTTAAATGTGTTTAAGTAATACTATAATAAGAATAATTAAGTCAAAGCTTAGGCTTATTAAGAAACTGCTCTTAAAAGGGGCCTACACAGTTATGCTATATGGAGAAGCAGCTATTTCGCCTCGTCACAGTTTGTCACAGCTAATCCCCAAGAGAATGAAGCCCTAAAATGAATGGAAACAGCCTAACCTGGGGAGAAAATGGGTACACAGTGGTTGAGAGAAAGATTAGGAGACTTTTCTGAAGTCAGCTAGGAAGCACATAGGTGGAAACGGCTTTACAGAAAACTTCCCTATGCCTCTGAAGTCTTCCAGAATAATACCTCCTGGGAAACTCAGGCCATTGGCTGGGTTCTTGTACAAAACTCTATAAAGGCTCTGAAACATCTTGCACAAACTTCTACAAATGTTGAATTTTTCAGTGCTCACATGGCTTCACATCAAATCAAATTCCAAGTCCTTTTCATCTCCAGAACTCTCCTCTTGCCTCAGAATTCTCCTTACCATTCTCATTGTCACCCCAGTGGCCATGAACAATGATTTCTCCCTGAGAAAATGGAACATCATTCCTTCAGTGATTCTAAATGTGAACTCTTCTCCATTTCAACACATTTTGCACACGGTTGAATATTCCCACAGTAAAGCTCAGGACATTTTCGCCACGTGTTCTAAAAGCCATGATGCTTCCACCTAGCCAATTGAATCAGGCATTCCTGGCAATCATCCTGGCATTAATAGTTTATTACCTGGTTTCCATCACTCTTGCCATACATGTTCCCATATACTTACTAAGCTTCATCAACAGTAAGTTATTAGATGTTCGTACTTCACTTTCTGCTTCAGTGACTTTAATGAAGCTCCTTCCTTTCAGGAAATAGACTTTCTTCCTACTCAGTGTCTTAGTTCATTCAGGCTGCTAAAACAAAATAACATAAACTGGGACGTTTATAAACAAAATCTCATTTTGGATATTTCTAGGGATGGAAAATCCAAGACCAAGGTGCCAGTAGATTCAGTGCTAGGAAGGGTCCATCTTGTGGCTCATGGAGCCTTCCAGCTGTGTCCTAAATGAAGGGATGAAGCAGCTCTCTGGGGTCCTTTTCATGATGGCACCAACCCCATTCTTTAGTTTTCAGCACTTACGACCCAATCACCTCCTCAAAGACTGCTTCTAAATACCATTCCCATAGGGAATGAGTTTGAGGGAGATCCAATCATTCAGACCACAGTAGAAAGTACACAAAAAAGAACAAAGGGAAACACAATTGTTTGGGCAGAAATTAAGTTGAGCTTGAATAAAATTGCAACATCAGACAGTGAATTCTACTGATCTTAATGAGAATTCTAAAGTTACAAGTTTGAGAAACAAACTCCCTATATGAATAGATTCAGTTGATGGTGAGACTGCTTCTGTCTCCACTCTAGCTTCCCAAACTCACATATTCTAACCTTTGGGGAGATTTCAGTCTACACTGATCACTTATTTAGTGAGTATTGCATTCCACAGAATGATACTTGTATGTGCTATGTATCATCTGCCAACAGGAAACTCTGTTGTGCTTCAAGAGACTATTCAACCAACAGCCACCGGGTGGTGCAGAACATGCTGGAACCCATGCACCTCATGATCATGTGCCCACTGTCACACTTCCATTGTTACAAAGTGGCTGCTTTAATAAAAAAAAGTTGCTACATTGGTGAATCAATCACTACTCATAGTACTAGTTTCAGCTTACACTCTCCAAGCTAAAAGTAGAAACCCTTTTAGTTGAATACTTATCTGCCTGGCTTATTGCTGTAAATTGATTCTATTGATTGGTCTATTTATGAGGTCTATTTATGAGGAAAAAAGTTATGGTTAATAAATACAGAAAACATGTATATTCTCTTGTGAAGCAGAGACTTCTGCATCATCTTTGGCAGTAGCTTTTAACTAGAAGGAATAAAATTCATGCTTCTACAGTCACAGATAATTCAGGGAATTCAAGGACTCAGAAATTTTAACACATAAATCAGATGTTCTCGAAGTATTCATTTTTCACCTTAACGTAGTGAACTTGCTAAGATGGAGAATTCAACTTCCTCTGGAGATTTGCAATTTTTGTAATTAAGCCCTGGGATGACTTCAGTTTCTTCTTCCTCCCAGCCATAGGAGATGAGAGTCTTTTCTTTTTTTCCTGTTACTGCTGGGCCCTCTGGCTTTTTCACTTAGTTTGGAAATCAGTAGTTATTCTAGGTCTTCCATTGATTTTGCCCCATATAAAGAGTCCCCCCTACAGATATCCAAGGCCATGACACTTACAGTCAGTTGTCCACCAGCCTTTCAAACCTGAGACAAAGCACCCACCAGAACATTCTTTTCCACCATTTTCCACAACTCCAAGTCCAATTTACCACCAGTGGAAATTTTAACAATCACTTGCTGCAGTGTATCAAGCACTTTCCACATGCTAATTACCACCAGTAATGGAATCCTCATAGTCAGCTCTATCACTCCATTTTATAGTCTATTTCCTAGCACAACTGCTTAATGTTGGATTCTCCAGGAAACAGACACGGAGATTGTGAGATCTGTATGCAGTGGTGCTGGGACCACCTCTGAAGAAGCAAAGAAGCAAGATTAGATAGAATGGGTGGCAAAGGGAAGGGATTGAAATGAGATATTTAAGTCTTATAAGTGTAGAATAAGGGAGATAGGGAAAAGTCGGTCAGTGGGTACCAAATTATAGTAAGAGGAGAAATAAGTTCTAGTGTTCTGTTGCACAGTAGGGTAACTGTAGATTAGGATAATAAATGATATATTCCAAAAAATCCAGAAGAAAGGATGTTGCCTTTTTTCACTTAAAAGAAATATAAATGTTTGAGGAAATACATAAGCCTACTCGGATTTGAGTATTATACAATGTAGACATGCATTGAAACATCACATGGCACCCTATATCCATGTATCACTTTTATGCATAGATTTTTAAAAAATGAAAAAAGCTACATAATAGCCAAACAGTAGAAACAATCCTACTATCCATCAATTGACAAAAGGAGAAAGAAAATTTGACATATTCCTACAATGCAACAATAAACTGTAATTATGCATTCATAGTATTTCAGTCAGTAATGGAACACATATATGATGGTGGTTCCATAAATTATAATATAGCTTAAAAATTATAAATATGGCCTTAGTAGATACTACTGGAAAATCTAGTAGTGAAATAGTCCTTCAGCAGTGGAATCAATCAATCAAGACAGGTGGCCAGATTTTGCACTGCCACATTCACTAGTTTCTGGATGAGGACTCGTATGAAGGAGACACAGACAGGATGTGGGCATGGTCCTTTTAGGGCAAAGCAAGTACTGGACCTTCAACACACAATGCTCACAGGAATTGAGAGAATGAATGTCTCAGTCAATACTCAGTACACAGAAATGGTATCTTGAAGGGGGTTTTGGGTGGTAAAACACAAAATTCTTTACTATTTATTAAAGTCGAATTTAACTCTCCAGAACTCCACATCGAATTTAACTCTCTTCTTCCAAGCTGGTAATATTGTCATTTTCTCTCTGAAGTCCTAGAAAACTCTGCTATACTTTTCTTATAGCACTATCTTCTACTACATTTACCAATGATTCTAATCTTTCTTGATATATTTGAAACTCCTTGAATGGTTAATTTGTGTTGGGCTTTTCTTTGAGCACCTTACTAAGTCTATTTCTGTACCTTCTCATTGTGCAATCAATATTTGTTTTATCTTAACTTCTATTCATTCTCAGATCTCAACTTACAAAGCATTTCTTTAAGGAAGCTTTTCTAGCCTCCCAGAGTCAAGAAGATTACAGATGTTCATTACATCTTGTACTTGTCCATCATTGCATTAACTACAATTATGCTTAATTTATCACAGAACTAATTGTTTGACAGTCCTTTACTGCTAAAAGTAAATATTCATGAAGACAAGTTCTAGGTCTCCCTTTTCACCACTTTATCTACAGAAAGTATCACAATGCCATTGCTGATAAATGGCTAATAAGTAGTTGTTGAGTGAAAAGATAGACAAATTAATGAAAGAAAGTGAGAATCTGTTTTAGAATGAAAGTCACTTGGAAAAAATTGGAAATCCACAGTCATTGGAAATCACAGGAGAATGATTTAGTTCATAGGTATGCTTTCCTCCTAGGATGTGGCCAGCATTAAGAGCACCAGGGCTATGTTGATGAGGCAATGGGAGGATCAAAGTATTTCAAGCATTTCGATTGCAGAGCAGACCTAGTGAAAGACTGCATAAAGCATAGCCATCTGGAGGACACACAAGGACCTTCAGCCTCTGGGGTTCATGGTTGTACAAAGCAGCCCTTCTATACCAATGAGAGTTCTGGAGAGTAAAACATTAGTGTGGAAACCAAAATTTGTTTGCTTGTTTACCTCGCCCTCATCAATGATCAGGGAATTCATTTCAGCCATCAAGACCCTTATTGACAAGCCACTTCACTGTGCTTTTAGAAACCAAGATTAAGAAGAAAAAATGATCCCGCAGGTCTTTGTTATCAAATTTCTCAAGCAGAGGGCACAGAAGAATGTAAGGATCACACATGCTCTTTCGCAGTCTCATCGGGAGTTTCCTATCGAGGTTGGCTTATTTTGTAGACTTATAGGTGGCTAAGCACACGCTTTTCACATGTGCAAATATTTGTACAGTCACTGCTCTAATGTACTATAGATGTTGGGCTTCGGCATCATATTATATAGTTGCAAATTCTATCTAAACCATTTATGACATGTGCTGTATTCAAAAGATCATTTGGCAGCCTCAGTTTCCTCATTTATAAAATATAGACAACAGGAAAAGCTACACCAGAGTTATTATCAGGGAGGAAATGAGAAGTCAGTACTTTCTGTGCAGTAAATCATCAGTCGATGATTAGCTCTTATGATAATAGATAGGCTATGTTCAATAAAGAAAGTTGTCAGGCACTAATTGATAGGATTATGAGCTT
>RJWT010000539.1:0-63901 GCA_004365215.1 Cuniculus paca
GTTGCAACATATGAATTTGAGGAAAGATGAACATGAACATACAGACTGTAGCACCTGTATCCCTAGAAAGTGTAATTTGTATTCATTTTCTGTCATTTAAGCACTATCATGCTACATGGAATCTTATTGATCCCTAATATTCCCAAAGGAGACGTGTCAAGGTAGAGTATTTTCTCCCCTTGTGACTTGGTTCCACTTATATGTACACTTTGAGCCTAAATTTTAGCAATTCAGTCTTCTAGCTGTAGTATGTGCATCTCTTTAAGTGTTGCCATAGAAAAGTTTTGACTTTTCCATACTGAACATAACCTTGCCATTGTCTTCTGCAACAATTAAACTGCCTTGGACAAACTCAGATTATTATTATGGCCACTCAGATGCCACCCCAGTACCTAACATAGTGCATTGCCTTAAATTTGTACCTTATTAAAATGTACCACTGACTAGGGTTTAGTAATTGTAACGTTATTAGATGTTGAAATATTATCCATACTCTAATTTTATCTGAAAAATGATTGAATTCACTTCTGATTGGTAAGTGGTACCATTCCAGAATCCAATCCTGAGGAACTTTTCCCAAGTGTATCAGCATGAACATGTGGCTTTCTCCAAAAGTCAGAACTTGAGATTGTTAGCAAGTAGTTATGTGTAAGAAGTAATTAAGGAAATATAATAGAGGACATATAAAACAGAAGTTTTACAATGGGGAGACTCACCCTAGAATACACATTGAGTTAAGGTAATTAGGGTTTAATGCAGTTAGCAATTCTGAGATATCATGGAGAATACACTGCAGAGCTTTCTTTATGAAACAAAGAACAGGAGAGTGTCAACAACTGACTTGAGCCTAGTCAATAGGGCATAGTGACTACCAGGCATCTACAGATTTGCATAATTTCATGTGGCAGCTGCAGAAAATCTCTTAACAGAAGAGGCACAAGTGGTATGGAATGTAGTCAAAGGATATCAGTTTCCAAGTTAATGGTGTAGCTATGGTTATAGCAAAATGAGAGGCAAAGAGATTGTGACTTGGGTCCTAGGGATGATCCAAAAATATGCATATTTTGTAAGTCCTTCCAATAGCTTAATCCGGTCAGTATTTATCACAAAGATTATCACTGACTTAACTTTTAGCAGATTGCTTTTGCAATGTTTGAACCTGCACATAAATATGCATCCATATATTATAATACATATTTCTAGTGACATTCAAAGAAGTGTGCAATTTACATTGATAACAATTGTGTATGAGTATTCCAGTCGCACCATTTCAATTTTAATATTATCAGGCATTTTAACTTTTATTGTATGACAAATCTTTTGAGGACTGTAACTGAGTTTCTCATTTACTTTCCAAAATAAATAATAAAGTTGGAACAATATGCTCATTATCATTTTGGAAATCTCCATGGAGACTCTTGTTTTGCCTATTTTTCCACTGATATACTACTTTTTCTTCTCACTAAATTATAAAATTTATACATGTAGTTATTTGTTTCTGTTTACTCCATCAAACCCCAATATATTTGTTCTTACTGTCTGTTTTTTTTTCTTATTTGTTTCAGCATGTTTAACACTTTTTAAAAAATGACTGCTGGGAATTGCAAATGAAATACTGAAGAGTCTATGGATGATGTTTTCTCTCCTAATAGAGCATGTGTCCTACACTTCGGTAGTTTGGGTAGAGAGCAAAAGTCAATCTCAAGTCTATTATGGGCTTTAATCAATTATGTATTGTTAATTCAGAAGGAACAGTCTATCTCTGTCTACCCATACCCCTGAGATATACTATCCCATAGGAAAATAACAGAGAGCCAAAGATGGTTCCTAGAGCTCTCTGTCTGCTTGTATCCTTCTTTCATTTTGTCTACTAGAACTACAATACTGATAAAATCTTTGGTTTGTAATTCCTTTTCATTTTCTGCTTATTTTCCTTCACTATGTAGATTACTGCCATACCATTTACTATATAGTGTAAATTAATGCAGACAATATCTTACTAGGACAGAAGGCAATAAATGTTACTTTCCTAGCTCTGTACTTCTATGATCTTGGCTCCTTACTTCCTGGTAATCTTGACTTAACAACTGCAATATTTTGTTCTCTTTACTGGGAGATTTCCCTAGATTATTGGCTTCTTCTTCTACAAGCATCTGCCTCTGTCTAGCATTGTAAAATTTTCCTGATCCTAATTTAGGCAAATGCTTTTGGAGAAATGTGACTTGTCTAAATGTATGCTTTTTCTTTTCTTCAAAATTTGTCATTTTAAATCCTAGATATGGTAGCTTTCTCATTCCTTCAAACAAGTTTTGATATTTCCCTTACCTTTTCTAATGGTTACCAATGGGAACATTTATGTATGTCAAGCTTCTCCATCAATATCCAACAGTAAAGTTTTCAAAAATATGATCTTGATTTTATGTTTTGTTATATTTCAATAATGTCTTCTAATAATGTTCTCTCTTCCTCTCCCATCTATATTTTTAACTTCTTTCTCTTGACTAGAAGTTTTTCTGCTGGCTATAAACACATTTACTTCTCTGTCAACTCAATTTGGAGGGAGGGGTGAAACAAAAAACAAAACAAATTTTTACTTTGTCTCACAAATGAAAATACTCTCTTTTTTCCCTATGGACATTTATAGTTAGATATTAATGTATTAATACAAGATATATAAAGATTTTATGTCCATGTACTTATAATCTGATTCCTTCATTAAACCCCTACCTCTGAAATTTTGTTTCCCAGTCCCACAACTCTGCTAAAACGCCTCTAGATTCCATGGATATTTCCATTCAACTCAAAATCTTTTTGTCCTTAATGAAGTTCTCAGTTACATTTCACCATCCCACACCTTTCTTTCAGCAACCACAAATTACTGCTCTTTTCTCTGCTACTACAAAAGGAAATTACAAATGGTTACCTTCCTCTACCCTAAGTCACCCATAACTGGTATTTAGCTTGTATGTCACATTTTCATTACATTTCTTTTACTGAATGTGTATTTTATGCCTGTGTATTTTAAACCAGCTCATTTCTTAAATTTTTGGCTTTCCTTGAGCAATTGGATATTTTCCTTTGTTGTCAGTTTCTCTCAAAATGATTAATAACATGAGCACATAGACTTATCCCAACTCTTAGCTGTTGTCTTGCCACTATTATAGTCAAGAACAAAGATCTGGAGTTATTATGACTGGATGTGAGTTTTGCCCTTGATAATTACATTTTATTTAACTCAGTAAGTTATTTAACCTCAGTACACTGGGCATAATAATAAAATACTTCCTTGAATACTTGTAGAAATTGTTCTACTCACCAAACTGATTCATAGATAATGTATAGTCATTGTAAAGCAGTCTTTCTTTAGTTCTCCCCAGACTGGCACATAACTACTTAGTCGTCTGACACAGCATAAGATAAACAAGACTACATCGATCTTTTCTTGAAAGAAAGGAAAAGATTGTGTAGTTACCTCTTTGGAAGATAGTGAAATTTAAACAAAGTTTAAACAAAGTTATATGTTTAGTGGGTGACAAGAAGATACAAAGTATGGTATAGTGCTAGAAAGTTTAGTTTAAAACTATTCTTCCTGGACTCAGTCCCCTCCACTAGTTAACGTTCTATGTGACCTTGAGAAGTTACTCAACCTTTTTTTATCCAGTTCCCTCATGCATAAATTAGAGTTAAATTATTTTACAAGATCTTTCAGATAATTAATTGAGTTAATTAAAATGTTTTGGACAATGCCTGGAGAATAGGAAGACTTGTTTTTAAAGATGTAACTCTTTAATATTATTGTTTGATATATGCATTGAAAATCCAAAAAAGAAGAATCTTTTGATGGGTAAATTAAACCATGTATTAGACTTAAAGAATTTACCAATGAATAATACTGAATTGCTATTTAAACAACTAATCACCGAACATTACTGTATTTTAAGTGTGTTGAGAATTAATGCTTTTGACATATTAAAAAGTTTTCCAGAATATATTTTTTAGCTGTTCTCTAAGTAATTAGGGGTCAAAAGATGGAGTTCAAAAAACAAACAATCATAGCCTTTATATTTTATTTACCTAATATGTTTCTTAAGTTTTTAAAAATTTCAAATATACTTATACAAAGAATGAAAGTGATTATATTTAAGTAACTTGAGAAGAAAAATCGTACCAATCCTTTAAAAAATTGATTCTTTTTAATAAAAATAAACCTATAAATTTAGAAACACAGAAGAAAACTTAAGCATAAACCTATAATCCTATCACATAATTTTAAATTATTTCAATGTATAAGTACATTTAGTCCTTCAGAGGCATTGATTTTACTGTTAAGTGTTTCTTATAAAATTTGTTTTGTTGGATGTTGAAAATGAATAATAAATAGCACTTACAGGAGACTTTTTGAGAAAAAAATCTTAGCATTCATTCATAGATTATTTGTAAAATTAGTGGGAATACTTTATGTGAAATTATCTTTTCTTATGGTTTGTGTCATATTTTGAAAGATGTCAACACTTGCATTCATTCTGATGGACAGTACAATTAAGTAATTGGCTAAGGTTCTGAATTTTAAACCAGAATCTTAGCCGGGTAAGTCATACAGCATATAGCAAATTAGATTTTTTTCTTTTGATAGCTTTTCTTCTTTGCCAGGTCTTTTTCTTGGTTACAAATGGCAATCTTTGCTTTTGACTGTTGTTGGTAATTCAAGTAACAGCTTTCCTTGCTTTTTTGATCTTTTTGTTCCTCTATGGAAGGAGAAAAATAACCGTGACAATAGCAGTTTCCATTCATTGTACTGTTTTATTAAACTAGTAATATTTATTTTTATAGTTAGATTTCTTTTTCTTTTGCAAAAGAAAATTATTTTACTTCCCAGCATTTCTTTATTTCTTGCACCTTCTTTTAATGAGCATAATGTAAGAATCAAAGTCTCTATTCTTTTTAACTCTGAAAATTAAAATATGTATTTAGTATAAAGATTTGCAATTATATTAAAGAGAAACAAAGTAATTTTAGAAGATTTAGAGCTATGTTATAAGGACATATTAATTAATACACTTTATAAAATGTTCCATTAAGAATCCATTGAAGAAAAACTTCTTTCATGTATCAAGAAATACAGTTAGTTATTTTAATAATAATTTATGCACATGCATTCTCTGAAAAGCAGGCATTATGATAACTTCTACCTATGTGCCTATATAAAATACTGTATTTGTGTTTTTAAAAATAATGTTAGGGTAGAAAAATAGTAAACCCAGAGTGAGAAGATCATTTGGTATGTAACAAGTACCATGCTTTTTTTTTTTTTTTTTTTTGTGGCACCGGGGATTGAACTCATGACCTTGTGCTTGCCAGGCAGGCGCTTAGGCCGCTGAGCTAGATCCCTGGCCCCTACAAGTACTATGTTTTGATGGATATTATGTTAGTACTTTTGTTGACTATGATGGGAACTTTGCCAACTTCAAGTTATTAATTGAATAGGAATTCAAACTTAAAAGAACGTTTATATGGAAAGTAGTTTATTCATGACCCTCAAAAACTTCATTTTTAATATTTAATCATTCTTGGTAACCTAGGAAATGACCTAGCCATAGACATAAAAAACTCATTAAGAGATGTGAGATAGCTGATTCTACCTGTAAGAGTTTACTAATTTTCAACAATTGGTAGAAATTGAAAATATAAATTATCCACGTTGAAAGCAAATAATCTCAAAAGGAAATTGCAGTATTCAACTTACAAAACTTCCTGACATTTCCAAGATATTAAATGAAATGCAAATACACCATTAATGAATTTACTTAAAAAGCACCACACTTACAGTATGCACTCAAAACATTACTTATTAAGAGAAAGAACAAATCATTGAAAATGATTATGTATTATTAGTATAATAAAAAGTAAAAGGTAGTAATTGTCCTATAAATTTTAGGATTAATAATAAAGAATTATATTATACATAATCAAAATGAAAACATTGTCCCCGTTATTTCTCCTTTGAACACTATTCCATGTTCTTTGAACACCATTTCTTCTTTTCTAATACTAATTACATTTGTTTCTTATGTTGTTACTAAAACAAATGATATTACTTATGTTGACAGATTTATATACATAATTCACATAACATAGAATAATTTTAGAAAATTATCACCCAAAAGGAAACTTTATTAGGAGTTAATTCTTATTTACCTAGAACCTCTTCCTCTAGGCAACAGATCTAATTTCTGTCTGTATAGATTTAACAGTTCTCTATACTCCATGTAACTGATACTATACAGTATGTGTTCTATCATAACTTTCTTTGCTTAATGTAATGCTTTCAAAACTCATCAGTGTTGCAGCAAGTATTAATAGTTCATTTAGTTTTATTTGTGCGACAATATTACGTTTTACTTATCCATTCCTTAACTGAAAAACAGGTTTTAACATGAGGATTATTATTAAAAAATATGGCTGTTAATATTTAATTACTAATTTTATGTAGAAGTATGTTTGCATTTTGAAATGATCTATATATGGAATTGTTGGCTATATGGTAACCTTATTTCTAGAGTTTTTTGAGTAGCTGGAGTGTCTTTCATGTGATTACTTCATTTTCCATGGCCACCAGCAATGTACAAGGGTTTCAGAGTTCTTCTATGATAAACAAAACTCATCTTTTTTCATCCATTTTCATGCTTGCATGTGGAATCTCACTATTGTTATGACTTTCAGTTTCTCGTGACTAATGATGTTCATCACTTTTTCATGTGTTTATTTTTTATTATTTTCTTGATAACGATTTGCTCATTTTTAAAGCAGGTTGATTGTTTTCTATTATTGATTTGTAAGAATTTTTTATATATTCAAGATATAAGACTTTTAAGAATATATAATTTATCAAAATCTTTCCTCATCTCTTACTTACCTAATGGTATTGTTTGAATCGGAAAGGTTTTTTTTATGGAATCTGTACTTACTTTTTCTATTTTATTTTAAAGAGAATAAAACAAAACAAAACAGAACAGACCAGAACAATGCAGATCAGAACAGAACAATGCAAGTAACACAGGACTTCAAAACAAGACAACAGGAAATCAACAGTGACTACCATAGTGTCTTGTTTTCTGTGAAATAGTTGTTCATATCTTCACATAATACAATACATTAAAACAAAACAAAATATTGTAAAACCAATCAGAACAAAAGAATGAAAGCATTACGGGGCTTCACACCAGACAATAGGAAATCAACAGTTGTTACCATATTATCTCTTGTTTTCTTCAAAATATCTGTCCATACCTTCTCACATGTTTGAATCAAATAATAGAAGACACTCTGAAACCAATCAAATCAAAGAATAAAAGCATTACTGGACTTCAAAACATGATAAGAAACCAGCAATGGCTACCAAAAAGTTCTTGTTTTCTTCAAAGTAGCTGTTCATACCCTCACGCATAATAAAAATCAGTTCTTGTAAACTCTTTTGGAGTAGTTCTAGGCATGTATAAGCCTATATTTGTACATCTATCCTTTCTGTGTTAGAGAGAATAGCAAAACAAAACACAAGAAAAACAAGAGACAAATAAGTAACAATAACAGAGAGCCCAAAATAATAGCAATATAGACTTTCTAAACAAGGTGGTAGGAACATAACAAAGGTTGTTATTTTGTATCGTTATCTTCAAAAGAGTTACTCAGATTACCAGATACTGACGTGCAAAGTTGATCTAATCCTATGAATGTTAACTATTTTATTACAAGAACTAATAGAATTAGTAGTACAATCATCTTAGCTATCTTAAGTGTATATATACAAATTTATATCTTTTTTCTTTTTCTTTTCTTTTTCTTCTTTTCCCTGAGTTATTATTTTCATGCTGTGCAGTTTCTTACCCTTTAACAATATTTATTGAAGATTTTGGATCTTATTTACTCTTTTGATTTCATACACTAGAGAAACAATATTGTGTTTACAAATGCGGGTTTGATTTATTTCACTTATGAGTATAGTCTTAAGTCACATCCATTAACCTATAAAGGCCTCAGTATAATCCTTCTTTATAGATTAAAAGGTACAGCCACAACTACAAACACAGTCAGCCACCTTATCTTTGACAAAGGGGCCAAACATGTTCACTGAAAGAAAGATAGTCTCTTTAATAATTGGTGCTGGAAAAACTGGCTTTTCATATACCAAAAACTAAAACTAGGGCCATGCCTATCACCATGCACTAAACTAAAGTCAAAATGGATCAAAGATCTAAATATTAGCACAGAAACACTAAATCCGTTTCTCTCCGTCACTCCACCTGGCCCCAGGGAGCTCTTTCCCATGGAGGGGACTGGCAGCAGAGGTAGATGTTCTGTTTCTCTGTGCCATGCTGCTTGTCTGCCCAGCAGATATCTTTTTATGCATGGCATCCTAGAATTGCAGAAGAAATCCAGTCTAGCATTCACCATATTTGAGAGTATTAAATCAGGAGCCAGTTGGAGAAGGGGTTAATTGTTTAAAATTGAGCTATACAACAACTACTGAAGACCTATACTTCAGGTTTTTTGTAGCTCCTGTCTCAGAATGACTGGGAAGGAGAAGGCTGCAAGAAACAGTCATGGAGACGGTACAGGCTAGACATAAGCCTCCCTGAGAAATTTAATCCCTCCAAGTTGAAACAGTTAAAACTTTTGAAGACACAAGTATAAAGGACTTTCTGAGCAGAATACTAACTGCACGAGAAGTTACACCAGGAATCAACAAATGGTATTATATCAAATTAAAAATCTTCTACACAGCAAAGAAAACAACTAACAGAATAAAGAGCACTCAAGAAATTCAGCAGGTAGTTTTTACATATAAGCCTGATATATAACAGAAATCATATAACATAACTTACAAAGTGTTGATACATTTCAGTATTTAAGGAACTATATAGGAATATATTATAGAAAAAGTTCTGAGTGCACTATGAAAACTACTTTTATAAAACAATCCATTTATAGAGTGATTTTAATTCCATCTTAGTCATTAAAAAATATTCTGCTTATTGCCATTATTTAACAATTATTTAAGAATAAACATTTGGAATCAAAATAGAAATGATGTGACTTTTGAACAATGACCTAGAACAGAGAACTCTGTAGAAAAGGTTGCCTCAGGCATATGTGTGGTCCTGGCTACACAGTCTTGGTGAGCTTCTTGAGGCCCCTCTCCCTGTGTTCAGGACCCCATTTGGCATCTGTTCATGGAATTAGCTGTCCTGCTCTTTTTTTTTAAAGGATTGATGTAAATTTTTTAAAAAAGCTAAAAGACCATTGCTACAAGTTATACTTGACTTCTGATTGCACCATAACCTTGCTAACATTTGTCTTTCTTAATATTAACCATTTCAAAATATTGCAGTACTGCTTTAATTTGTATTTTTCCATTCATCATGCTGACCATGTGTTTATTGGCCATTCTACTGCTTTTTTTTAAGGCATTTGTTCCACTATTTGCTTTTTTATGTTCTCATTTTGTGTTATATCATCATTGGGTAAGATTTTATTTTACATTATTTATATGTTTTGCTCATATATGTGAAAATATATTCTACCAGACTGTGGCTTGCCTTTTAATTTTCTTAACAGGTTTTTGATGAGCAAAATATTTAATTTGAATGAGAGTTGATTTATCATTATTTTATATTATAGGTATGATTTTGTGTTTTCTGTATAAAAAAAACCTTGAACCAAGTTCACAATATTTTCTTCATATTTTCTTGTAGGGGACTTTCTGGTTTTAACTCATATGTTTGAAAACAGTAGCCCTTTTAAGTCAAATCTAACCTTTCCCAGATCCAGTTGTGGAAAATTTATTTATCAGAGATGAAATTATCACTGGACTTTGTGTTCAAAAATTAAAATGGTGAATCACTCAATATTTGTGGTAGAGATTTTTAGATTACAGTCTAAATTGACAACAAGTACTAGCTGCAGAATTTTTATCTGTGTTCTTGAATAATGAAGATATTTTTAGGGACTTGAATCTTCCTAGTTTCCCTGATTATTCCAATGGAGAAAAATTTCAGAGAGCTAATACAGTTCTCTTCAACATTTCATTCTCCTAGGCAAAGATTTTATTCACCATTTATAAGTTCTAAGGATATTCTGGTTTTACTGTAACTTTAAAACTAGATTTATAACAAAACAAAGTTAGTGTATATCTATATGTAGATGATATAAATGTAGATATATAGATACAATTTGTTTTGTTTTGCTTTTGATTTCACACCATAAACTGAACTGCTGACTTCATTAGGACTGAAGCTCCATATTTGAGACAGGTTTTCTGTCTTCTTCTTTCATTGTATTCTCACTTCTACCAACAAATTAAAAGCACTGGATAAGACATAAAATACCAGGGACACTGGTCTTTTGTTTCTCTCTCTCTCTCTCTCTCTCTCTCTCTCTCTCTCTCTCTCTCTCATGCTTTGTCTGTCATGCACACCCTCTACCCTACTTGTCATTGCCACTACACTCTGTCATGGAAATAAAAATTCTCTTATTTTCAGTCTTCATTTTCCTCTTGTTTTGCTCTTCAACTGACATATTAGAAAAACTGCTTCAAGACTAATAGTCAGGAAAGATGTTTAAATCAAAACCCCAGTTATAATCAAAGCTCATTACTTCCCACAAAAGGGAAGAACATGGTTATCAGTGCAAGGTTTCCTTTAAAATTATGAGCAATTTTTCAGGCATTTGCCTTCAACTCTAATAAGTACATGACACTTGCTTTTCAAAAAAAAATCTACCTAACTTGAAATATGTCTTCTGAAGTATATATTTGCATAGAAGAAAACCATAAAATACAGAACACTCCTGCTGATTGAAACACACTTAATATGATTCCCTGCTGAATTTCTGTAAATTCCACAAATCTCTCACAGAGACATAAGGAAAATTATATTTTCATCTGTGTTCACTTTTAGCAAGTTCTTCAGAAAACTCAGGTCATCATTTTTCTTTATTTCCCCAATGAATTAAAAGGAATGTTAATCTCTGTTTGCTCCCCTATTGACACAGGTGGAATCTCATCAACTAGTTGATTAAGAACTATATGCTTTATCATTATAATATATTTTATTCCAATAAATTTTATAGTATGGAAGTCATTCAAATATATATTATTTACTTTCTAAAACTTCTTTAACTGTATAAAACCTGAGAATACATGTCCTACATATTCAGGTATGTGAAAAACTGAGAAAAGTGTAATGAATATGTTAGCTTATTGTATCGGCTAAGATGATAAAAACTTAAATACAAGTCGTTCATGGTATGTTCAACATGTCTGCTTATAGATTTTACTAAATGAATCCAGAAGTTTTTAATAAATGAAGTATACTGGTTGACTTTCAAATTCTGATGCTTATTAGACTTTGTAAACTGTTTATTAATTGAGTGTTTTTATTTGTTTGGAAAATAAGGATGCTTTGTTTTAGTATTTGATTGTTGAAAACAAAGTCATTTTCCTTTTGAATTCCTAATACAGTTTGTGTTACATTTATACTATTTTTTCTGTTTCTGTAGCCCTTGATTTCTCCTGAAGGATTAATCTCATCCAATTAGATTAATATATAGAAGTTAGGACATTTGGATTCTCAACCTTTATTTGATCGTCAAGTGAATCTGTTTTCTTACAAAGTGCTTCACTAAGGAATGACTGGAGACTGAAAAAAAAAACCTCCAGAGAGTCTGTGATAGACCCTATGTCTTGCACAAACAATGACTTTTTTTCCTACATTGTCAATTAATTTGATGGTTGGGATGGAAACAATTTTCTGGCTTGAACTTTTTGTTAAGCCATCATATGTAGGAACACAGATCAAACATGCAGAAAACGAGATGTGGAGATGGTCATATTATCTCAGTCATTCTATTCCCAGGTCTTTTGCTTTACGAGTAATAAATGGCCTCATTCTTTAAGCCAAAATGAATGAGGAGCTCTTCTCCTTACATTCAAGGACAGTGCTACTTTGAGATATTTTATTGAAATATTTCATTGAAATTAACAGTATACAATTCATATTTATGTTAAAACTAATAAATTTATTTATAAAATATTTTCAGAATTAATATTTATTTCTCAATTTAAAAAGTGTAAGAGCTAAAAAATCTAAGTACAACCTCTTAATGGGGAATACATTCATCTCTAATGTGATACGGCACTTATATTTTTTAAAAATCTGTATAACATAAAATATGTCTTGTGAAATATATTTGCATAGGAGAAAGTCATAAAATATGGGGCACACTTGCTGAATGAAACAAGCTTAATATGGTCTCCTGCTGAATTTATGTAAATTCTGCAGATCTTTCAGAAGTACCTAAGGGAAGTTATATTTTCAGCTGTGTTCACTATTCAGGTAGAAGTAGTTAGTGGAAGTTCAGTTCATAATTTACCTTCCATAAATTAAAAAAAATAGATTTTTTCTGTGCTTTCTCCCCTAGTCACATAAGTACATCCTCTGAGGCTAGTTGTATAACTTTTTGAAACATCATTTCCCCAATGATTCAACGTTTGAATGTATACATTATAAGATATATCCATCATTTAGTAAAAACAAGGGCTTTTTAAACATGTACATTTATAACATATTGAAAGGGGCTTATGGTATTTCAGTTATGAAGTATTTTGCTTACAACTTTTCCTTATGTCTTTTGTAAGCACCATCAAAGTGGAGTTTGTGAAGTTTCACAGTGAGATGACACAGTCTTGAGTTTGAGTGATAGTAATCATCTGAATGTGACAGTTGTAATTTCTGTGACTTTTGTTGCTTCCAACAGTGATTTGAAAATTATTTTCCAAAGAAAAAATTCTTTATTTTTTGTAACTATTTCATAGTTTGGATGATTCAAATATCCCGATTATTAGATCATCATTTCCTATTGATTATGTAGTGGAGATATTAGTATTTATCCTCTTGGTATGAAATCCAATTTCAGAAGTATAAACAACCTAACAATTCTACTGAGAGTTATGCTATGTGGAAAAATATCCTCATCCAAATTCGTTATGCAATCTTGTAAAGGCAAAAAAAGGTAAAAATATGCTAAGTGCCTTTGCTTCAGGGTTTGAATTTCCCCATGATCTTAAATTTAGAATCAAATAATTATTATGTTCTTCAATTACATATTATGTTCTGTTATTTTAAAGGATTATGCACTGATTTTTCAAAGGCTTTTATGAAGATATTATACTTTTCCTCTAAGTATCTGATTTCTTAGTCCATGCCAGGTGGCATATCTTACCTTTGCCTTCTGATTTCCAGTTATCACTCTGCTATTAACTGTAGGGGTCCCAACTGGTACCAGCTGTGCTCAGAGGGTGATAGAGGTTTCTTTTGCCTTTACCTTGGTAGATAACATGCTACACTACCAAGCCAAAATCAGTCAGTTTCAGTCCATTATGAATACGCAGATGTGTCCTCTTAGCCACAAAGGGTACATTCCAAAATACACTGATGCCAAAAGCCATGGGTATGACCAAAATCTTCATATACAGTACTGTTTTCTTTTATACACACAACTTATGATAAGGTTTAACTTGTAAATTAGGAATGATGAAATATTAAAAGTAATGTAACAAAATAGAGCAATTGTGTTAATAGATTGTATAAAAGTTTTTTAAATATTCTAAATTATTTCTGCAATTCTCCATTGAATGTGTTCAGATTATTGTTGACTGTGAGTACATAAAACTGTAAAAAGTGAAACTACTGATAAGGCCGATGACTTATCTCTTTGCATACACTATGCACTCCATCACTTAAGTACTGGGTTGTTGTAAAGATGTTATTGGAGCAGTTATATAGAATTATTTTTAAATTTTCTCCTTTAAAATCAATTTTTTCATACATCTGTTTCATTTTCAAATAATAGACAATAGTACTGCATTTTCTTCCTAAGCTGACTGATATGAAATACCTACTGGTTTTTTGACTGCTGTTTTCTTATAGACATGGATTATTGCCCTCTTTCAAAGTCTTTCTCAGACAAAGAAAGTCCTATGTAGAGGTTTGTTTTTTCTTTGTTTTCTTCATATCAAGGGGGAGAAAAGTGGTTGAAAGTCATCCAGCACTTAGAACATTAAATGATGTACTGAGGATAAGTGTGACACACACCTAGCCTGCCTGACTATGATCCATTACTCGTCTATTTTTTTCTCCTTTTGTTCACTGACTCCAAGCATCCTGGCTCAAGTCAAGTCATACAGGCTTCAGTGGTCAGTATCAACTAGAGTGAGTGTGTGAAGCCATGCCTACTGCCATCTGTGCAGGAATTCGTCATCTGTATCCAAAGAAGTCCCTCTGGAACTTTTGATCCAATGAGTATCAGTAAAAAAATGTCCAATACAATTTAGAGGATTGGAGTGTTAATTTTGGTGTGTTATCCAGTAACTTTGAATTCTGTCATAATTATCAAATCTATCAGGCTGCCACAACATTTTGAAGTTTCAAAAATAAGGCAGTCACAGTTTCTTTTCCCATCACCTTTGTTAGGTTTTACTTAGGCACCCAGAATTTATGCCACATTATTCAGATGTGTGGCTGAAACATAAAAATTGTACCTCTTTTTCTCTGATTTTCTTGGTTAGACTGATGTTTAGAGACAACACAATGGCCTTGACTGTATGAGTATTTCTTGTTCTTAGTGCGTGTGATTTTGAACAGCTACCTATTCTCAGGCATTATGGTTTGTATCTAGATATCTCCTATTGTTCTCATATGCCTATAAGTGGGGATTTGTGGAGATTATTTGATTTGGGGCTTATATCCAACTTGCTGTGAAAAGGTAGGATGTGATGGGAAGAGTCAGGTCACTGGGCACACTGTCCGGAAGGGTTTATCACTCTCATTGACTCTTTCCCTTGCTCTCTGCTTCCTGAATGCCTGATATGAGCAGTTTTCCTCTGTGCAGAACTTTCCACAAGACTATTCTGCCCTGGAGCTGGGCAGTTATAGGCTAAAACCTCTACAAACTATGAACCAGAATAAAGTTGCTGGCTTTAAATTATGAGTGTCACGTATTTTGTCCCAGCAACAAGAAAAGTGACTAAGGCATCAAGCAAAACCAAGAGAGGGTAGGTTTAAGACAAGAAAATAGATCACATTCAGATACCCTCATCTCTTCAAGGGCTCAACCCCAAACCCCACCTGTCAGATAATGGTTGTTCTCACTTTGTTCTACTTTATAACCACAATATTCCAACAGCTTCTGTTTGTTCTTTGAGCCACAAAGTTGCAACAGCTTTGGTACCTGCTGTGCCCAAGACCTTCATAACCTCAAAAGATAACAATAACTGCCAAACTTCTGCTTCTGCAAAATTCTGCTCAGCTTGTCCCCTGACTCCCACCCAACTGAAACAAAAGTATAAAACCCCTGCTCCCCCAGAGCTTAGAGCTGAGAATTTGGAGTACTTAATTCCTCTGGGCCAGCTGGATTACTAAAGCTTGGTTCCTTCTACTTCTTTGAGTGCTAAGTGTAAGACTGACTGTGCTGTAATAGTTTGTCTAGATTTAAAGTTGTATTTTGAAACATCTTTTGTTCTCACCACATTCTTAAAGAGTCATGAGTGATCCAATTAGATATATTTGTAATAATTTAGTTTTTGCAATCTTATTATTTGATGGAAAAAATCTGATGAATGGTCATTTTATAGAGAACAATTGATTTCTCCAGAATTTTTGGAAAAGCAATATGATTGAGGCCCACTCCATGGAAAGTAATGAATAAAAACATATAATGTGAGAGTTTCAGTTGCAAAAGGGTTTATGCATGGAAATAGACACACATGAAATTTTTTTATATAAAAAGGAAACTTTAGACAATGATCATAAAAATCCTGGCCTGAGTCAAGGGTTTCACTAAAGATAGCATTTAATGTTGTTCTCATGTGGGTGCATTGGGTACAATGATAATATATTTAACAAACAGTTGAAAATCTCTTTTAAGATTTGTAGCTTAAATTATTAAAGGTCTACTGAACTGAATAGTTGAAATTAGCAATATCTCTTAAAACTCATACACATGGTAACTGTAATTATAAAATGCTAACTTTAGAAGTATGCACATGAAACACTGAATCAGAAGTAAATATTAATGTGCAATGCTACTGCTTAGTAACTATTTTTAAAATCATAACTACTAATAGATAGTTGGTGGTATTAATTTTCCTCAGAGATGTTATCATTATCTTGCTCTTATGTTATGAAAAAGCTTAAAACTCAAAAAATTTCAATCATTCTGAAAACACATCTAGAAAGTAAGAGAGTTAGCCAAGATTTGAAATTAATACTATTTCATATAGCATAGATAGGACCTCTCTCTCTCTCTATATATATATATATATGTGTATATATATATACATATATATATATAAAACCTCACAACTGGTAAAATAAATATATGTAGATTTCTTTGTATTGTTAATTTGATTTAATTGAATTTAGTTTGGCCTTCTATTTCCAACCTCAAGAAGTGAGGTATTCTTTCTTTATAATTTTGTTTATTCTGCTGTGATACCTATTTCTTAAAAATCATTGCTTATCACCCTTCTTATTCTAGAAGTTCACTTCCTGAATTCCAGTCCTAGAACAATGGTAGCGTCTATTTTACTTCAACACAGTAATCTCTGTTCCAAAGTCTTTATTGGAAAATGGTAAAAATAATGATGCAAACACATCAGATTCTGTAAAGATGAAAGTTACTTCATACAAATTACTTAACATACGTTTATTAAATGTATCAACAGCAAATACCATAAATATGGCATGCTGACACATTAATGAAGTTTGTATAATAGCAATTGTGATCCTCTTGGGTGCAGCAACTATGTTTTATTAATCTTTGTGTCTCCTATACACCTAATTGTGCTTCTAAAATAGTGCGTGCTTTTTTGTTAATGTGAATTAACAAAAAATGAATTCACAAGTAGGAAGAAATTGGTAACATTTGATCTAATACATTTATTTCTTATTCTAAATTCTAATTCTAGTCAATGATAGCAGCACTAGAAGACAAGAACATTAAGGAAAGGAACTCAGTTTTACTAGCATTTTTATTCACTGTATCTGACAAAATAACAGTGGATGATCTAGACTAAGGTTTAATTTAACATTCATTGATACTATATAAATTTGAAGCTACACTGACTTTCCTATCTGTGTTGAATTCAGTAATAACAATTTATATAAATATTCACAAAAACTAAATTTAGGAATGATGTATGCAATCAGAAAATGATTGAATAAGTAAGTGGAAAATATGCCATATCATCTCACATTTTAACTCATGCCATAAAAAGAAAAGCTGTTTTACAATGTTAGGCTATAGGCATATAGACCACTAGATGAAATAATCTTCTCCCTAAAAAGCAAACATGGCCGGGGATCTAGCTCAGTGGCCTAAGTGCCTGCCTGGCAAGTGCAGGGTTGTGAGTTCAATCCCTGGTGCCACAAAAAAAAATAAATAAAAAGAGCAAAATAAAATATAAATTAACAAGAAAGTTAATTGGGGAGCCTGATAGCTTTTCAAACACACAAACACACACACACACACACACACACACACACACACACACACGTACACACTTAAAAGAAAAACTTTAACAGTTTAATTGAGCAAAGAATGATATGCAAAGTGGGCAGTATTCAGAACAAGAAGAGGTTCAGCGAGCCACTGTCCTCAGGTTGGAGAAGCAGTATTTTTTTTAGGATAAAAGATAGAAATGAGGTACAGAAAAAGGTTGACTGATTATAGCTCATTTGCCTTATTTGGACATGGTCTGCTTAGTTGGCATTCTATGATTGATTGAGATTCAGTGAATCATTACAAAAAACACAATCCTCAAACTAACAAACTACTTACAGTTTGTTAGTTGGAAAATTAAGGTATGCAGATTTCCTTTGACCAATTGTAGTTTGTGTATGTATGTACATCTATTTCTCTTTTATATATTTTTATTGAGTGCTGCCACTATAAGTAATGAATTATTTTCTTAAGGTATGTTAAAAATATTTAGCACCATTTTTTTATCCTTAAAATAGGATACACAAATGTTCCTTAAATATGTATCTGAAAAGTTCCTTATAACAAAAAGACAAAAATATTATCATCATATCATTTAAGATAGAATACTACAAGTTGTAAGAGTTAACATTATTTAAGATACTGCTGGGCTGGGGATTTAGCGCAGTGGCTTAAGTTCCTGCCTGGGAAGCCTGAGGTTGTGAATTTGTTCCCAGTACAAAAAAAAAAAAGACATTGCTAAGAAAAACTACTACCAAATAAATTATATTATTTTTGTTTGTACCTTTTATACTTAAAGATTTCTTAATTGTATACTTATTTAAGCATGTATCTTTTGTATGTTATTCGTAAAATAAATAAAAGGAAAATATAAATAAATTGATGAAGATATTACTTAAAAGAATCTTCATTTTTAAATGTAACTCATTTTCTATGACTTTTTAATTTGAAATCATTGATGACCTTGTTTTTCTACAAATTATTGTCCTCTGTGCTCTAAAAAACTGAGGGAATAGAGATTTTAAAAGAAGAAAGTTCCTTTCTGGTGTTTTCTTCCGCATTACTGACTTTCATCTATGACTTTTCATAATGGTATTTTCTTTATCATATTAACAAGTAATTTTTTCAATATGTTCAAACACCAGCATGAGGTTACATACTTGTAATGATTTTTAAAAGGCTTTGCTGTAATTTGGATCTGCTATGTCCCTCAAGCACTCTTGCATTAAAGATTTGGTCCTAAGCTTGTTGCTATTGGCAGAGTTGGAACTCTTAAGAGGTAGGGCACATCTGAAGGGTGTTAGTCATTTGGGGTACCTCTGAAGAGGTATTGGGAGCCCAGACCTTTCCCTTGTGCCTCTCTTTTGTTTCCTGGCTGCCATGAGGTAAATAGTTCCTCCACCATGTGCTTGCACCATGATTCATTGTGCTGCTATGAAGACAACTGACTGAGACCATTTTATGTGTTTGTGTGTGTGTGTGTGTGTGTGTGTGTATTTATAAAGCTATCAGGACCCCCAATTAACTTTTTTGTTGATTTTTATTTTCACTTTTGTTTTATCTGGTACCATGACCCTTTCCTCTTTATAAGGTAATTACCTCAGACATTTTGTGACAGTGATGAAAAGTTGACTAACTCAGATGTATAACTGAACAGCTACAGTTACCACAGGCTGAACAGCTACAGTTATCAGAGGAGTCAACAGGAACAGCAATAAATTCACCATCTTTTCAATCTTGCTCATTTTTCTACCTTCTCAGATACATGTCCACAGACTGCATTAGGAACTAATATACTAGATAGATGAGTATAAATATTTAATGACCTCAGTTCCATTTAACTTTTAGCTAGTCTTTCATCAGCTTACCTGACACTCAAGTTTCTGAGCATTAAAGAAAAAGTTTATTCTTAGGAATTTTTACAGACTAAAATTAAGTAAATTAAATGTGGAAGAAACTTTTAGTGACCAGCAGTTTGTTTGTAGCTTCACAGTGATATACTGTTTTTCCTAATTGACATTCATAACCTTGATATTCATAGCACCAACATTAAAATTTTAAAGCATGTCAAAAATTGTAGATGAATCAGTATTTTCTATATATTTTTTAGATTTAAATCACATTAGAAATTTAAGTAACCTCTGGTAAAAGAAGACAAAAAATTTCTGAAACTCTAATGGTTGATGCCTTAAAAATAGTGCTGTTATGCATGAGTCAGCCTCAAAAAACTTTCTTTGCTGTGAATTTATTATATCTATTATGAAGAATTTCCTTGCCTTTATTCATATTAGATACCACGTAATAGGCTTTTACAAGATTTTCACAACAGACTATAACTGAGTTACCTGAAAGTATCTTCTTTGGTACTTTATAGCATTTGTTTTTTGATTCACAAGCAAATATACAATTATGGTTACCTCCAGATGAAGAGCATTTATTAAGTTTATTGCTCATAAACTTTGCTTAGATTCTGCTTTGTGGCCAAAATTTCTTTAATTCAGTGCTAAAATTTAGTATAATTTTAACAAACCAAACACACATACAACTAATCATACACATTTCTCAAAATTATTGACAATGTAGACATCTGTTTCTAAATTTGTACAATATATGTCTTGAGAGATGACAGCTGCCTCTCTGACAGTGATTTTTAGACATATGATGGAAATACATACTCAATTAAGGGATGTTAAAATATGAAAATTATACCTTAAAATAAATAAGCTGTAAGCTTTTGTAAAACTATGTTTTAGCATGAAGGTGGTCTATTATCTATTTTTAATTTCTGGAACATGCCATTAGTAATTTGCTCCTGGCTTAGAAACAGATTGTGAATGTTGCACGAATATATGTGAGAAAATTATGATGGTTTTTATGGCAGTAAAATGCAGGGTTTTTAAAGTTAGGCCTTTGGATATAATACTGGAACCATATGTATAGCTGTATTGATTCCGAATTTTCCTACCAAACCTAAGATAACAACTTGAAAATCTGTAGAGGTAAGAGGTTTTCACTGAAAAGTATCCACTGACATAATATGAAACTGTGTTTACTATCTTTGTGCAGCCAAAGTAAAAATTTTGTGCTTTTGTTTTTATGAAGACAAGATGAGAATTAGACCAGAGAGTTTTTTAAAAGAGAGATCATTGTCTTAGACCTTTAGTGCTATTGCAACAAAATAACCTTAGACTAGGTAATTTATAAACAATATAAATTTATTTTTCACAAATTGGGAAAACAGAAATTTAAAAGTCAGGGTGGCAGTAGGTTTGGTATCTGGTGAGGGAAACTGTTGGTTTCCCAGATGGCACCTTTGTGCTGCATCATCTGGAAGAGAGAAACACTGTATCATCAGATGGTGGAAGTGAGAGAATGAAGGACGCAGCCATCAAGGTCTCTTAGAAGGCACTAACCGCATCCATGAGTGCCTTTGACTTGATCATATTTTAAGAGCTGCACTTTTTAATATTATTACACTATCAATAAAGTTTCAACATGAACTTGGGGAAACATGTTCAGATTGTAACAGTCATCAAGACCATGTCGAGAATGATTGTTCACAATCTTTAGAGGCTAAAAAAATTAGTAGCTGTTGATAAACATTATCATAACTTAAACAGTATAATGACACATCTCAAGGACTTGGAAACGAAAGAATACCAAATTAGCAGAAAGCACCAAAAAAAGATCAACACGCAAATAAAATGAAGACTCTTAAAATATGGTATGAGAATAATGAAGTGAAAAGCTAGTTTTTAAAAAGATAAAAATTGACAACTATAACTAAACTAATAAAAATAAAAGACTGAAATTTGTAAAATCAGAGATAAAAATGAGATATCACAACTCATACCACTATGAGAAAAATTGAAGGGTTTTGTGAAAAACCATATGCCAGCAAATTGGAAAGCCAAGGAGAAATGAATTGATTTTAGACATAAACAACTTATCAAAATAGGGTGCAAAGATGTAAAATGACTGAGCAGACCAAAAATTAGTAATGATTTAATTTAAACACTGAGATTACTCTCTAAAGAAGTCATATATTAAATCTCTTTACAAAGACTGTAAGAAGTTAACTGTAAGAAAACTAAACTATTAATGAGAATAGTTATATTCTACTCCTTAAGTATTAGGGATTTATGACCCTTAGAATAAAATTTGACTTAACAATATGTGACTAATTCTAGATATAGTCAATGATAGTACAATAAAAATAAAAATGCATTAAAATAAAGCACTCAAAATTTGATATGATCTCTGTCATCATTTCTTCACATGAAAATAAAACAGCAATTCAATCATTATTTTTCAAATGAATAAAATTTATCATATCATTTGGCATTATGTATGGCATATACTAAGTTACTAGTGATTTTAATTTATCAACTTCCAAGATGTGATATTACTAATTGTACAAGTACAGAAATTCATTATTATTTCATATAATTTAGGTGTGAGAAAACTAGTAAATATGCCAATATTCTTGGGAGTAAAGCTCTCAATGTGGTGAAAGGAAATAGAAATACAAATATGAGAAGACAAAAAATACTGTGACAATGAAAGAATACTGGATAGAGTCATTTCAATCCTAGCAATAATCAAATAATAATTATATGTTATGATCAAGCAGTATCTTTCCCAAGAATTCAAGAATGGCTTAACAGTTGAAAAGAATTGAATAGAATTTACTCATTAGTAGATCAGATTGAAAAGAAACAACACATTTAATCCACTTTGTTGTAGCTTAGCTAACCAGAGTGTGGATGTTATGGTTTGTGTCTAAGTGGCCCCCAAGCCTCATGCAGTCATGGAGGCCTCTGAATCTATCATTTGTGATTGGTTTGTTATGTAGCGCTGGGATTAGTGCTGGGATTAGCACTGGAATTCAGGGTGTGAGTGAAGCACCCATCCAGGGGTGGAAACTGCATACTATATAAAGAAGGGAACAAGGCGTGTTTGCACTCTCTCTCGCTCTTTTGCCCTGTTTGCTCTTGCTACTTGCAGCTGCCACTTGGCGCCACCCTGCCTTGGAACCAGTTAAGTATGGACTGAAATCTCCAAGAACTGTAAAAAGTAAATCTTCCCTTCCCTAATTTTGGGTGTTGGGTATTTTGTCCCAGCAATGAGAGAAAAGTAACCAAGACAGTCGATCAAGTGTATCAAGTTTAGCACACTACTTGCTTGTGTAAATTAACCTTTACAAACAGTCACATCTACTTACCTTGTTGCTGTTGTGCTATTATAGAGGTCTTGTTTCAACAGAGACTTTATTAACTGGTAAAACTAGAATATTTTTGATCCATACCCTCACAGAAAAAAATTGTTGGCTTTCTATTCAAATACATGTGGAAAAGATCTCTTGGAAAAATGTAATGGCTATATATAGTAAAATCAGATATCTCAAGGAACTTGCTAACTTGATGAACAATATTGTGAAAAACAAAGCTAATAATGTACTTAGCAGTGAAAGATGTACTCCTTCTAAAATGTACTCCTTCTTAAAATTGGGGGAAATGCAATGGTGTTATTTCTTATCACTTCTATTCTACATTGCACTGGATATCCTGGTCAGTGTACTAATGCAAAAAAAGAGAAATCAAAGACTACACCTTAGAACAAAGGAAGTAAAAGTATCCATAGTTCCAGATGAAATGATCACAAATGTAGAAAGTAGTAAGAAAGCTGAAACAGCTATTAAAAGTATCAGTGAATTTAGTGAGAACACAGAACTCAAAGTCAATATAAAAATCAATTTGTCCTCAAGTGTCAGTGAAAGCCTCAGTGTAAGGAATTACAAAGTTCTCTTCTGTACAAAAGCAAAACAACAAAAGGTAGTGAAAATTGTTAGCATCAGCATTTTCAGATAAAGAAAATTAAACTCAGATTGTTATTCATGAAAGGCAGATGAACTTTGTAAAAACAGCAAATTTTGTGGCTTTTTAACTTGATCAATCCCCAACCCCTCACTTTGAAAAATAACAGCCCTACAATCATGATCAAAACTATCAGCTTCATTGTTACCCATGGGAACAAAATGTGTCGGGATTTCTTCAAAGCCTCTGTCCACCCTCATTTCACTTGTCAAGTAACTCCCTGGAAGACTTCATTAGCAAAGCAGATTTTATCTTACCTGATAGAAACCTGACTTAGTTAAAAAGAAAAAAAAAGTTTCTGTGTGTGTGTATGTGTGTGTGTGTGTATGTGTGTTTTCCTGAAAGCAGTCACAGGTATCACAGTTTCAAGAATAATGTCAAAGAAACCTTACATAATCTTGTTAGCAATAAGGAAAGAATGAATTCATATAAATGCCTATGATTAGAGAACTATTTCTGTTATGGATGGTACATTCACAAACTAGAGACTTTGAAAAAGGTAGTAAAACGTCATAACTTACGTTTAAAATCCATTTAGATAAAACAACAACAGTGACAACAACAAAATAAATGATCAGAAAATGGTCCAGTTCAGGGTTTAGAATATCATTGTTTAAAATATGGTGTGTGTGTGTACAATTGCATTCATGGGGCAGGTAGACTGTGTGATAATCTTACAAATTTGTTATTTGAGGAACGTGTATCCAATGTTATATTTTATATTTTGAATACCACAGAAAATCTACTGTTTTTATAGTATAAATGAATGAGACTAATGCTTGACAAGATCTTTTTGGATTATGGGATATTCTAGGAAGAAATTTTTGAGTGGGTTAGGAGAGGAGAAATGATTTTGTTTAGGATATGAATCACCACCATATGTAGATAGCTCATATGTCAGATTTGTCAAAAGTAAGAATAGTTTTTTTAAAAGGCTAAGAACATTTTTATGGAATCACTGGATATTAATTTTCTAAAGATTAAAATAAAAATCTCTAATAAGATTTCCAGGGCCTGACATTTATTTAGCTAGTTTAGTTGTATTCAGGAAAATACCCTATTAATTACATGAATAATTTTGAGCATCTACTGAAGTTTACTGTAACTAGATTTAAATATCCTGAAAGCAGAGTTAAAGAGAATGTATTTTAGTGGATAAAGCATGAGATTGCACAGGGACTTAGGGATTATAAAGATAAAATACAGTATTTACTTTTGAAATGTTATTATTGCAAAAGACAATAAAGAGAAGGAAAATGAGAATATGAGAAATGCTGAACCTCTTACATAGTCTTTGTATATTAGAAAATTGATGAATTTTAATTCATTGGCAAATTAATCCCACTCCAAGCTGGGATTAACTGTTAATTTACCTTGTGTGTGTAGAGGAGAGATGCCTCTTGCTCTTGTTTGAACATGTCCCCCAGAGGCCCAAGTGTTGAAGGATTGGTCCCCAACTGTGTAATAGGGAGGTGATGAAACCTTGTGGGGGAAGTAAGGCCATCAGGTATGTGCCCTTGAAGGTGATATTAAGACCTTGAGACCTTGGGCTCTCTTCTCTCTCTGTCTCTCTGTCTCTCTGTTTCTGTCTCTGTCTCTATCTCTGTTTCTTTCTCTCTGTCTCTCTCTCTCTCTTTTTCTCTCTCTCTCCTCTCTTCATCCCACCTGCCCTAAGGTAAACAGAGATCCTTCACCACGTATATCCTCTATAATGTACTGCCATGGGGCCAATACACTATGAACTGAAAACTCTAAAACTGCGAGCGAAAATTAAACTTTCTTATAAAGGTATTTGCATCAGATAGTTTGTCACAACAATGAGAAGCTGGCTACCACACTTCTACACTATTGGTTCTCATGTGGGTTCTTTGGTGAGATATAGGGCTCCAATTAACAAGTGCTGATGAAAAGAGAACAATAAGTTTTATTAATTTACATGTACATTAGGATCTTCCTAAGAGAGTGAAACAAGACATGATCAAAGCATGATGCTTTCATACTTCTGGAGTAAAGAACAGTAAATTAGTGAAGGAATGATTTGTGAACTAGAGTGATAAATTGCATGGATATAACTGAGTTAGTTATATGAATGAGATGTAAGAACAAGTGGAATATAAGTTACTGCAATGACTGTGTTTATTCAGGTTCATTATAGTCCCAATTACTAGTCTTTGGTGATCAAGGTTATTTTTTCACTTTGGGATGTGAAGAACATTCCAAAATTTAATGCCTTATTTCTTTTTTGTGTTCATTTGTTTGTTTGCTTTTCATTGTGCTTTGTTATTATTCTTTGAGACAAGATCTTATGGCCTTGAGCTCATAGCAAGCCTCCTGCCTCAACCTCCCAACTTCTGGGACTACAGATGTGTGCCACCAAGTCCAGTTAAATGGTTTATTTCTTAGGGGTTTGTTGCTTATACTACCTTACTGTACTTTGAGATGTCATGTCCTTAACTTCTTGTCTCTATGTTTTTCTATTCTAGACATTTTATGTAAATGAAACCATACAATATTTGCTCTTTTGTTAACAGTGTCTTTTACTTAACATAATGTTTTCAATGTTAACCAATGTTATTGCATTCTTGGTACATTGTGTTTTTGCCAAATAATATTCTATTTTATAGATATGCCACATTTTATTTATTTGCTATTTGAGGATTATTTGGATTATTTACTATTAGGAATAATACTGCTACAGACATTTGTGTATAGGTTTTTCAATGACTTATGTTCTAATACATTTTTGGCACATACCTAGAAGTAAATTGTTGAGGTCGAATAGCATAATTGTTCAACAATGTTTAACAGAATGTTATACTCAAGACTCTTGTGCTGAAAATATTTTACCCTACCTTAAAAAATTCATGTATGGCTTGTGAATATTTACATATGCACATGTCTCTTATTCAAAGTGTTCTGTGTAATTAAACTTAGCGCGCACACACACACACACACACACACACACAAGGAACTATACACACAGCCTTCTCAAGTCACAAGATTAACTGTGATGGCAATAGGATTCACATTTGTCTCTTTGTCTGTAGATTTCTGATAGAATTCTGGCTGTTGTTTAGTTTTTCATGATATGAGAGTCATAGATATAAAAGTAACCCCTTAATTGATCACATCAAGATCTCTGTTTTTTATGTTATTCATTAAGATTTCTGGTTTTTATATTATTCATTATCTATGTAATTCTACCCACTGTTTTCCAACTAAATTTAGTACCTTCAGACTGTTAGGGACTTCTCAAGGGATGTGACTTTTCACCTGGGTACAACATCTGCACTCCTACACAAGGGTTGAAGACAGAGTACAGGCTAGCTTCTACAGTGACATCCCAAACCTATGAGTTAGTATTTGGTATTTGTTGTGTCCTAGTAATGTTGACTTCTCCTCTCCTGCATTTAATGTATTCACTACATCAAACTGGAATTAGGACTACTGGGGATGCTGGGCTACAGCCTACCTCACATAGGCTATATTTAGGATAAAATTTTCATCCTGAAAGTGAGCCTCAGTGGAAAATGGAGCCCCAGTCATTCTTGGCTGCAGTCAAAAGGGAAAGGGCTACACTAAAAGCTGACAGGTGAATTAAACTTGGATTCTGGTCATGTGATCTGGAGTAGAATGGACACAGAAGAACCTTCCTAACACAGAAATGTGGGGTGGGGTGGGGTTAAGGAAAAATGTGCAGCTCAAGTGCAACAATCACAATTTTTAAAATTAGTTAACTGTTTATCTTGAATGAATATCCATTTTCTATTTACTCATGGAAAAAATTCCCAAAGATTTTATTTTATTTATTTATTTATATTTATTTTCAAATCCATTTTATTCAAGGATAAAAAAAGAAAAACAAAGAAGAAGACAAAAACTACTACAAAATTTCAAAACATGTCAGTCAGGGAGCAACAATGGTACATACATTGCACACTGTTATCCTCAAATCATTCATCCAGCGCATTAGACATCTGCATTCAATTTTCCAAACAATACCAGCATAAATCTTTCTCTTCAGACAACTCAGAGAAATCAGTAGTATAACTATCTTAACTATTTTTAATATACATATACATACACATCTACATGTTTTTTCTTTTGGCTTTGTTACACTAATGAAACAATATGATGTTTACACGTGTGTCTTATTTATTTCACTAATGAGTATGTTCTCAAGTTGCATCCATTTATCTATAAAAGTGTCCTTCTTTATGGCTGAGTATTACTCCATTGTATAAAAATACCACATCTTTTTTATCCATTCCTCACTCAATGTGCATTTAGGTTGTTTCCAGGATCTGGCTATTATAAACTGTGCTGCTATAAACATGGGTGCCTATATATCACTGTGGTATGATGTTTTTAATTCTTTTGGGAAGATACACAGAAGAGTAGCTGGATTGAATGGGACCTCCAATCCTAGTTTTTTGAGAACTTTCTACACTGATTTCCACAGGGGTTGCACCAGTCCGCATTCCCACCAACACTGGAGAAGCGTTCCTTTTTTCCCACAGCCCCTCCAGCATTTGTTATTGCTTGATTTCTTGAGAATAGCAATTCTTTCCAGGGTGAGGTGGAATCTCAGAGTTGTTTTAGTTTGAATCTCTCAAATGACCAGTGATGTTGAACACTTTTTCATGTATTTATTTGCTGTTTGTATTTCTTCATCTTCAAAGTGTGTATTCACCTCATATGCCCATTTTTGGATTAGGTCTTTAAATCTGGGAGGACTGATTTTCTTTTCAGTTCTTTATATGTTCTCAATAGTAATCCTTTCTCTGAGGAACAGCTGGCAAACATTTTCTTCCATGTTGTAGGTTGGCTCTTCACTCTGTTGGTGTTTTCTCTTGCTGTGCAAAAGCTTTTCAGTAGGGTGAGATCCCAATTGTTGGTTCTTTGAGATAGTATTTGTGCAATTTGTGATTTGTTCATAGTCTTTGCCCACATCAATGTCTTCAAGAGTTTTACCTACTTTGTCTTCCAGCAGATTTAATGTTTCTGTTTTAATATTAAGATCTTTGATCCACTCTGATTTTAGCTTAGTACTTGGTGAAAGGTATGGGTCCAGTTTTAATTTTGGGCCATGTGCAAAGCCAGTTTTTCCAGCATCGTTTATTAAAGAGGCTATCTTTCTTTCAGTGAATGTGTTTGGCACCTTTGTCAAAGATAAGGTGGCTCAGTGTGTCTGGAGTTGTATCAGCATCTTCTAATCTGTTCCATTGATCTTTGGGTCTGCTTTTTTGCCAGTACCACACTGTTTTTATCACAGTAGCTTTATAGTATTATTTAAAGTCAGGGATTATAATGCACCCTGTATTCTCTTTGTTGCTCAGGATTGCTTTTGCTATTCTAGGTCTCTTCTGGTTCCAGATGAATTTTAGGATTGTTTTCTCTAATTATGTGAGATATGTTATTGGAATTTTAATTGAGATTGCATTGAATCTATGTAATAGTTTTGGAAGTATGGTCATTTTCACTATATTGGTTCTTCCTACCCAAGAGTATGGAATATCTCTCCATTTTCTAATGTCCTCTTTAATAACCTTTTACAGAGTACTGTAGTTTTCATTGTAGAAGTCTTTTACCTGCTTTTTTAGATTGATTCCTGGGTATTTCATTTTTTTTCGATGCTATTGTAAAAGGTATTATTTCCCTGATTTCTCTTTCAGTGAGTTTGTTATTTGTGTACAGAAGGCTATTAATTTTCAGGTGTTGACTTTGTAACCAGCTACATTGTTGAATTTCTTTATTAAATCTAGAAGTCTTTTGGAAGAGTTTTTGGGATCTTCTAAGTAGAGTATCTTGTCATCTGCAAATAATGATAGTTTAACTTCTTCATTTCCTATCTTTATTCCTTTTATTTTTTTTCTTGTCTAATTGCTCCAGCTAAAGTTTCCAGGACCATGTTGAATATGAGTGGAGACAGCGCACATCCTTGTCTTGTTCCTGATTTTATGTTGAAAGCTTTCAGTTTTTGTGTATTTAGTATGATGTTGACTGTTGGTTTGCCATAGATGGCTTTTATCAGATGAGATAAAGACCATCTGTTCCTATTTTCTGTAGGGTTTTTATCATGAATAGGTGCTGGACTTTGTTGAAAGCTTTTTCTGCATCTACTGAGATGATCGTATGGTTTTTGTCCTTGGCTCTGTTAATATAGTGTATTGCATTTATGGATTTACATATGTTGAACCATACCTGCATCCCTGGGATGAATCCCACTTTATCATGTTGTCCAATCTTTTTAACGATTTGCTACAGTCTGTTTGTCAGTATCTTATTGAGGATTTTTGCATCAATATTCATTAGGGAGATTGGCCTGTAATTCTCTTTTTTAGTTGGGTCTTTCTCTGGTTTTGGAATCAGAGTAATGCTTACTTCCAGGAATGAATTTGGAAGTATTGCTCTCCTTTCAATTTTATTAAAGAGTTTGAGAAGTAGTGGTGTTAGGTCTTCACTTAATTTCTTGTAGAATTCAGCAGTGAATCCATCAGGGCCTGGACTTTTCTTTGCTGATACATTTTAATTACATCTTCTATTTCATTTACTCATATTGGGTTATTTGATTTTTATATCTTCTTGATTCAGTTTTGGTAATTCATATGTATCTAGGAATCTGTCCATTTCTTCTGTATTTTTCATCTTATTAGAATACAAGTTTTCAAAGTAGTTACAGATGATTTTCTGGATTTCTGCAGGGTCTGTTGTGATTTTGCCCTTTTCTTTCCTAATTGCATGAATTTGAGTGTTTTTTTTTTCCTTTTTTTTGATAAGGTTGGCTAAGAGTATGTCAATTTTATTTAATCTTTCAAAGAATCAACTCTTCAATTTATTGATTCTTTGTATTTTTTTTAAGTCTCTGATGTGTTAATTTCTGCTCTGACCTTTATAATTTCCTCCCTTATACAAGCTTTTAGTTTAGTCTGCTCGTCTTTTTCTAGAAGTTTGAGATTCAGTATTAAGTTGTTTATATGTGCTTGCTGTGTTTTCCTGATATGGGTATTTAATGCTATAAATTTTCTTTGTAAGACCGCTTTCTTTGTGTCCCACAAGTTCTGGTATGCTGTATTGTCTTTATCATTCAACTATAAAAGCTATCTAATTTCTTCTTTAATTTCATCTGTGATCCATTGGTTGTTCAGTAGTGTGCTCTTTAATTTCCATGTGTTTATGAAGTCCTCGTGTTTTCCTTTGGTGTGGATTTCTAATTTCATTCCACTGTGGTTTGATAGCATGCATGGGATAATTTCAGTTCCTTTGTATTTACTTAAGCATATTCTATGAGCATGTTCTATGTTGGAGAATGTCCCATGTGCAGCTGAGGAGAATGTATATTTTCATGTTGTAGGGTGGAACACTCTATAGACACCTACTAAGTTCATTTGCTCAAAAGTTTGATTTAGATCTAATATTTCATTTCTGATTTTTTGTCTAGTTGATGTGTCTTTTTGCGACAGTGGGGTATTGAGGTCTCCCAATACAATTGTATTAGGGATTATTTGATTTTTCATGTCTGTTAGTAATTGTTTTATAAAGTTGGGTGCACTGATATTTGTTGAATATATATTTATGGTTGTTATCTCTTTCTTTTGAATTGTTCCCTTTATGAGGATGCAGTGACCTTTATCTCTTTTAATCAGTGTTGATTTGAAATTCACTTTGTCTGCAAGTAGAATAGCTACCCCTGCTTTTTTCTGGGTTCCTGTTGCATGGAATATTGTTTTCCATCCTTTGACATTCAGTCTTATGAATTTCTTTTTGAATTAAATGTGTTTCTTGCATACAGCAAATTGTTGGATCTTGCTTCTTGATCCATCCTGCCAGCCTGTCTCTTTACTGATGAATTGAGACCATTACCATTGATGGTTATAACTGATATGTATTGACTTTTCCTTTTCATGTTATTTTCCTGTTGTTGACTCTCCCAACTTTTTTTCTTCCCTCTTATTACCTGCCTTTGCTGGTGGATTCCTTCTGTTGGGATTCATGTAGCTGTAGTCCTTATTATCTCTTTCTAGAATGTCCTTCTGAACATTTTGGCATGTTGGTTTGGTGGTCATAAATTTCCTCAGATTTTCTTTGTCATGGAAGTATCTTGTTTCTCCATCAATTTTGAAAGATAGTTTTATGGAATACATTAATCTGAGTTGAAAATTGTTTTCCTTTAAACCTAGAGTACTTCACTACAAGCTCTCCTTGACTTGAGAGTTTGTGCTGAGAAGTCAGTTGTGATTCTGATGGCCTTTCCCTTATAGGTGATTTGTTGCTCTTCCCTACTGCTTTTAAGATTCTATTCTTGTGTTGAATTTCTGGAATCTTGACTACGATTTGCCTGGCTGTAGATTTTTTTTTGGTCATTTCTAATTGGAGTTCTATATGCCTCATTTGTTTGTATGTCAAATTCTTTTTCTCTACCAGGAAAATTTTCTATCATGATGTCTGTGAACATTTTAAAAATGACATTGGTGGTATCTCCAGCTTGTTCATTGACTTCAGTTAATCTTAAATTATTCTTCTTTGTCTCATCTAGCATTTGCTGGATTGATTTCTCATGGTACCTTGCTATGTTGAGAAATCTTTCTTTTCCTGGTCACTAACTGCAAGCCTGTCTTCAATATTTGAGATTCTGTCCTCGTATTGGTCTAATCTGCTTTGAATACTTTCAGTGGAGTTTTTATTTTCCTTGATATCTGCTTGAATATGCTTTATGGATTCCATTTCTTTCCTATGTTGTGCTTCCATAATTTGCTCAAGCTCCTCTATTTTATTGTCTATGTCTGCTCTAACGTCACTAAGCCTGGTGTGTAGTTTGGTAATCTCTGTAGTTATTTGAGAGATTGCCTCTGATTTCATGTTTTCCAGAGCCTCATTCAATTGCTTTGCTGTTTCCACTTCAGAGAGGCCTTGTGGGGGGCTTTTGGATTGTTCCACCTCATTGTCCTCCCAGTTTGCCTTTGGTGAACTGGATGTCTGGGGTTGCATCTTGTTTAAATGTCTTCTCATTTATTTTATTGTTTTCGTTTAATTCCTGGGGTGATGCTTGTAAGTTGCCTATGGCATGTTTCTTTAATGGTAGTATTTAGGACCCTTAGGTGATGATTACTTTGCTGAACTATCTTCCAGGTGTAGCTGGTTTCTGGATTTTGAGTCTGTTGGAAGATCTTACCTCTTCAGTTTTTTGGAGATGAGTTGTTGCTTGTTTGGCCTAGTCCTTGGTTCTTTGGCATTGTGCCACAGTATTTTCTGTGACCCTTAGTCTCAGTTATGGATTATCATGACCAACAGCTGTTTGGAACAATTATGTCAATTTTGGCTATAGTACCAAAAACATGAAACACAGCATATAAAACAACAAACTGAGTTAACCCTTAATTAGCAACTTTTAACCACATGAACGAGATTCGTGGTTATATAACAAAATGTAAAACATGGGAGGGAGAACTAGAATTGTCCTGCTGGAAACAGCACCATGTGTGGGTCACTGTGGGACCTGGTCATCCAGAGCCAAGCCTCTCCCCATGAGTCAGCATCAGTATGGACTTTGGGGAAGAAGAACTAGACCTGTCCTGCCTGAAACAGGCCCATGCACTGGCTGCTGTCTGTGCCAGCACCTCTAGAGCCAAACCTCTCTGTGGGCCCCCACTGGCAGGGGGAACAGTTAGATCCCAGCTCCTTCAGGCTTGTGGGCTGGCAAACAAAAGTGTCCACCCCCTCCCCCAAGTGATTGGCGGATCCAGAGAAACATAGACTCTGATGATAGTTATTAAGATGAATTGCAATTGAAAGCCTGTGGTGCTTTGGTGTTTCACTGACTTTATAGGTTAGGGCTGGTGGTCTGATCATCTTTTCAGAAGATAGTGGTGCACAGCATCGCATCTAGGAGGGATCTCCTTCTGAGTGTGGTAGCCATTGTTGATCCCCTATAGTCTCATTCTGAAGTCCTACATTGTTTATTGTTTTGTTGGGTTGGATTTTATTCTCTTTTGCTTTGTTCAATTGTGTTATACCCAGTGACATGAGCTGCTATTTCAATGATAGTAAGATATATATGGTAGACATTTTGAATTTACTGCTGTCTTGTTTTGTAGTCTTTTATTGTATCCATTATTTTGTTTTTACTGTTTTTATTCTATTCTGTTCTGTTTGATTTTCACTGTGTCTGAAAGTATCTGCAGCTATTTTAAGGACAACAAAAGGCATTATGGTATCTATTATTTATTTTGTAATGTTGTAAAGTCCTGTATCACTTACTCTGGATTGTTCTGATTGGTTTTATTCTGTTTTATTTTCCTTTGTTATATCCTCTAAAAAATGTAAAACAAACTAGAAAATTATATGCACTACATAAGTCTGTAATGTGTAAGTTTTGTCCTTGGGGTTAAAATTTAAAATAGATTAAGGAGAAAATAGAAAATGGAAGAAGAGAAAGAGCTTACAAGTAAGATTGGAGTACAAAGGTGAGTCATGCCAACTTGGGGAAACCAGTGCAGTAGACTGAAGGAAAAGAGAATAAAAGAGATAAAAAGAAGAACAGAACAGAACCAGAACCACACCCACAAAGAGTTTAGGAACCACTCTCACACTCATAAAATAATTAACAAAAGAGAAAGAGAAAAGAAAAAAATAAACCAAACTAAAGAAAACAAAAAAAGAAAAAAGAAAAAAGAAAAGAAAAGAGAGAAAGAAAAAGAAAAAGAATAAAAAATAGTCTACTGTCTGGTTTCAATAGTAGATAGCCTGTAGAGTCAGAGTCCCAAATCATGTCACTCTATCCCAGCAAACCAGCAGTTGCTTTATGGTGGAGTAATAGATAAACTTAGCAGGCCTGCCCTGAGACCAGACTCATTGGGCTTGCCACAGTCCAAGCAAATTTCCACAGGTCTGAACCCAGCTAGGAGCTGCTGGAGGAAGCCAGCAGCAGGTCTGGTTCTAGGCTTGTTGGCCTAACTCCAAAATGCCTTCTGGCAAATTGCTCTCTCCCACAGTAGGACTTGATCCTCTGCACTCATTGCCAGTCAGTGCTATCTTCTGCATCTTCCACTCCTTTCCACTACAGTGTCTCTCTGCAGAGGCCTCTGGGGTCACCAGTTATCAGCATCACTGTGACCATGTGTTCCCAAGTTTGAACAGTTCCACTTGTGCAGTGAGTCCAACTCAGGGAGAAGACACTGCTGGCTACTGCCTTCTTCTTTGTTGAAGTTTTTCTTTTCACTCTCTCTGTGGGCTTCAATTCACACTTCAGATTCTTCCTGGATTGAGAGGACCCACTTCCCTCCTTCTTGTCTTCCTCATGATGCTATATTCCAGTGTCTGGATGATGACTCTCAGAGAGGCTACTTTTTCTACTGCTTACCACTCCACCATCTTTGTAGAAGTCCAAAGATTTTAAAAATTACTTATTTTCTGTAATTTTCACCACTTAAAGGTAAACGACCTTTAAGTAGCAAAACCTGCTCCAATGAGGATCTATTTGGCTTCTTCTTCCTGTATTCAGGCCCCAATTTTCTAGTGTCATGTTAATATATTAAAATATATCCTATAATTCACACTTTTAGCTTGTCATCCTATGTGCTTTTAAGAAGCTTGAATGAGAGATTGATGCTTATTATTGTAACAAAGTTCCATTTTTCTCTACTCTGAACCACCTATACTGATGTTTGAGATTGTACCTTTTGTATCTGCAGTGGACAGTGTTCACCTAGACACCACTTGCCCTGAAGAAGAAATAGTCCACTCTTCACAAATGATGCTCAAAAGATTATTTTATGTGTGAAAATAAATCATTATCACTAGTGTAAAGGAGATTTTTATAGTAATAGGTTATATGAACATGTTTCTAATTCAAAAAATCCACTAAATTAACATATTTGAACTTGAATGGCCAATATAATTTTGATTTTCTTATAATCTACTGTCTTAGTTACTTTTCTCTCATTGTTGAGACAAAATACTTGATGCCCAAAATGAAGGATGGGAAAGTTTATTTACCTACAGTTCATGGAGATTTCAGTCCATAATAGCTGAGGGGAAACATGGTGGCTGTGGCAGATACCAGAAGGGACAAGAGCAAAACAGGAGGAGCACAGAGGGACAACTTTTTCTGTCCCTTATATTGTATGTAGGCCACACACACTTGGGTGTACCACTCACACCCATAATCCCAGCATTTGACCATGAGTCATTCACAAACTCTTGACTCAGCTCCTTTCAAAAGGCCTGCTCTCCAAGACCAGATGAGGCTTTGGGGGGACAACCAAATACAAACCATAACATCTACTATATGTCAAATATACACATCTTTATCAGTTACTTATTTTGTGGATTTTGTGCATAATATTTTTGCTTTTATTTTCCTCAATTAAGATTTATCTAATGCTTTTCTGATAATTATACACACAGAATTTATGTGCTTTGAGGAAGGAAATTATAGAAGTAAAGTGCCATTTTTATCACATCATATTTAAAGTACATATTATCAACATGAGTCATCAATGTTGATGTAGACCATGATAACATAGCTAAACAAGTTTTATCAGGATTTTTTATGCACAATTCTCTTTCATACCCTTGTAAATACTGTGTCTGTTAAAAGAAATTATGCATATGTAATCTATATTTAAGATATTAAAAGAATAAAGATTTTCCATGATCTTGAAGTGCTAAATATTTGGTATTCTACACAGAACTTATCTTTTCCCCCCAATTTGTTTATTCTAATATTTACTTAGTGCTAAATAATAGATATTTAATTTAAACTTTAATTTACAATCTAAATTTATTTATTTTATTGCTCATATAACTCTACTTTTGGTCACTGGGAAATCTACCAGGTGATTCATGAGTGTATTTGTCATACTTGCATGATTTTCAAACACTTTTTTCTGTATTAGTTAGCTTTCCAAATGCTGGGACAAAATACTTGGTACCCACAACCAAAAGGAGGAGATGCTTAATTTGGTTCATATATTTGGGGGATTCAGTCCATGGTACTGTCTCCAAGGCATAAACAGCATGCTGGAAGACCATGGTGGAGGAAAACTGCTTACTTCAGGGGTTCCAAGTGGAGGAGGCAGAATGGACCAGTCATCTGCCTTCTCTCACCAGGGGCCATGACTGAACAATACATTTGGCACCACCATGACCCAACCTACTTCCAAATATAAGAGAGTTTTGGGAATATTTTAAATCTAAAGAATAATATTCTGTATCTGTCCCCCAAAAGACTCTCATCCATCTCACTATCTAAAATGTATTTAATCCTTCTCTAGGACTATCAAAGTCTTAACAATTCCAGCAGTACTAAAAGCCCAAGTCCAAAGTCTCCTGTGAGACTCAAGACAAACTCTACTACGAATAAGCTTCTGTAAAAATGAAAAATATTAAATGTATCCAACGTGATATTAACTAAATACAGTGATATTAACTAAATATGTTAACTTTAAAAGGGAAGATTAAGGGGATAGAAAGGAATCAACGAAAAGCAAGGCCAAAATCAGCAGGGCAAATATTAAATCCCTTAGCTCCTTTTCCAGTACCCAGGGAAGTTTGTGCCCAATGTGAATAACAAAGAACTTGGATAGACCTGCTCTTATAGCCTTGATATTTGCAGCCTACATGACCTCTCTCTTGGTCTGGCTCCTTTCAATGCCAGAAAATTTCTTTAGCAGAGAATACATATTCTTAGCATCTCAAACTGCCCAATGACTCCACTACACCTTCATTTTCACTCTCAAAGCTTCATAGATTAGATTTCCCTCTCAGAGCATATGACTTGGCTTCCCAGGTATTCCTTTGAAATCTTAGTGGAAGCCTCTATGACCCCACAATTTTTGAATTCTGAATGTTTGAAAATCCAGTACTAGATGGAGGATGCTAAGTTCTGCCATCTGTTCAGTCAGTAGCTGGCCCCCTTGGACCATGGCCACAGAGTCTGTGGAATGCCTGGATGCTTAAACTTGGGGAGATATATCTGTAGGTAGCACTGAATAAGCAGGGTTCCCTAGAATTTCTTTCTCAAAGCAAAATCTATCAAATGAGCTCAGTCTATTACACCCTTGAACCTGTGATGGGTCGAGTCTGGTCATTTCCTGAAATGCTCTCAAATTATCTTTCCTACTGTACCAGTGCAAAAATGTTTGGTTTATTTTTAGTGGTACTACTTTTTGGAAAAAACAATTACTTTTGCCCCAGCTTTACACAAGATTTCCTTTGGGCAACCTTTTTTTTTTTCTGTTTGGCCATTTCCCTGTGATTCTCATAATAAATCTGGCTGAAAGCAATTCATTGCACCAATGCCACTGACTAAATTTTGGGTTGTCTTGATACTTCCTACACCAGATTAATTACTTTACCACCCTTAATCTCAGTTTCCCTCAATGTCTTAGGACACAAAAAAATGTAAACTTTTTGACAGAGTGTAGAGCACAATCTAATCCTAATGTCAATGAAGTTCTTTATCCCAACTGAGAAGTTTTGAGCCTGATGTTTACTCTTTGCATTTTTATCTGCATTTTGGTCTTCTAAGCTATGTTCACAATCAAGCTATTTGTGGTATTCTGACATTTCTCTAGCCACTGCCTCCACAACTTTCCAAACTCCTCTTGCAAACTAGTTCCAAAGGTTTCTAAACCATACTGTCAAGTAAAGTCAGAGAAACGGCCTTGCTTATGCAGTACCATCACTTTTGTACTAATTTACTCTCCCATTGATGAAACAAAATACTCAATACACACAATTTAAAGGAGAAGTTTGATTTGGCCCATGGTATTAGAGAAGTTCAGTCCATGGTTGGCTGGTTCCAAAGCAGAAACAGTGTAGTAGACGATGGGAACTAGGAAGCAGAAAAAGAAGAGAAGACAGGGACAAGAATATAACCTTCAGTTCATGCCATTAGTGTTCTGCCTTCCCTGACCAGGTCCCACTTCCCAACAGTACATCGAGCACATAGTATTTTCATGAGTCAGTCACTTTCCACACACATGAGAATTTGGGAGACATTTTAGATCTAAACTGTAAAACCTTGTTAGTCCATTTTTGTTTGTAATAACAGACTATCTGAGAATCAGTAATTTAGAAAAAACAGAAATTTGTTTCTCATAGCTGTGGAGGCTCAGAAGTTGAAGATCAAAATGCTAGTGTTTTTATTATACCCTTGGTGGAAGGCAGAAAAGCAAAATGGAGACCAAAATATTTTATGAAGTCTCTTTATTAGGGCCTAAATCTCATTAATGAGGGAGTGGAGCAGACTCTTTATGTTGTTTAAATGAGGCTTATTTTTTTTTAATGTATCACCTCCAAAATTCTGTGCTAGCAATGTGATTAGTGAGAGATAGGGTCTTCTGAAGGAAATTAAAGTTGTGAAGTCTTCTTCTTCATTAATGTGATTCAGACATTTTTAAAAGAGGCTTCACAAAGCTCACAGCTTTCTGCCTTTTGTCAGGTCTGTACATGTTAAGAAGGTATCACCACATGCCAGTGACTTGATCATGGATTTTCTAGACTCCAGAACTGTGAGAAATAAATTTCTGTTATTTTAAAATTAACCTATACTAACTATTCTATTATAGATTAAAGAGATTAAAACACATTCCTAACTTCCTAACATTGTAAAAAGTTCTATGCTCATCTTCTGTATTTCCCATAGAAACCCTAGAATCAATCATTTTGCTAAAGATTCCTGCTTCCTTTTGTTGAAAAATGACATTAAAAAGCAAGGTCTATCTTCTTGGTGTCCCCTTGGTAGTGAGTATTATTAACTCTCAAGTAATATTGCAAGAAAAAAATTGATTTATACTAACTGGTGGTTTTACCCAAGCCTATAGATATTTATAAATGTAACTACCTATACCTAAAATAAAGAAAATATGAATTCACAAACCTGGCTTTACTTCTCATACATTACTACATGGCTCAGTGTAGTCTTTTCACATGCTTTTATTCTCAGCTCCACCAGTGAGAAAGTTACCTCATAACCCACCACTTATTTCTGTTTTATTCAATTCCTGTATGTATATACAGCTGTATCATAATTGTTAACCTATAACCCTAAGGCAAACAACTTTGTCAATTCAACTTGTGTAGATTATTTTTAAATCATCTTAGACTTCACTCACTTTCAAAGTCACTTAGATCAGTAACTTTTTTCTTGCCTTATTTAGAAAAATTGTTTTGCACATTTATAATAGTTAATTTGTTTTGTCAGTTTCTATATTCCACTCAGTAATAACTGATTCCTGGAAGAATTTTTTTCATTTTATATTTATCCTCTGTGTTATAAAGTTTATTAGTTTGACAAATTCAGTATCTCATATCCACGTAACCATACACAAAATTTCTCTACCCTAAAAATTGATTTTGTTTCATTACTTAACTACCCACTCACCTCATACTTGTGTCAATCACTTAGCATTGATAGTGCTTATGAATTTACTATTAACAAAATGACAGTTAATTGAGTTATGTATAATACAGATTTTTAAAAGAGGCTTCTTTAACTTAGTATTAGGTAAATGAGCCAAAGGGATTATCACTGTGCATTGGACCATGCATGTTTATTTCTTCATTGAGGTCTTAGACTCTTAAGCTCAAAAGTCTGTATCAAAATCAAATTTTTATATATTCAAGATTTTTAAAACAGCCTAAATGAATTTTAGATATTTAAAGCCTACTTGTTTTGAATACTCACAAGTCCCAATCCAATAGTTTTTTTTATGTGTAAGACACTTTGGGGCTTCGTACTGTTGAGTGGCTTCATATAGACATATGAGATCCTTTCCAAATTTTTTCTGGTTACCCCAAATGCCATACACTTAATAACATGAAGTAAAGATTCTTCCATGTCTTTTAATGAGTTGATAATCTTTTCATTTTATTGGGGAATAATATTACCTTCTCTGGGCTATTTGTTTAAATACATTTGCCTACTGAAGAATATCTTGACTGTCTGAGTAAGGAGACATCATGAATAAAGTTGCCGTTAAACTTTGTGTTCAGGTTTTAGTGCAGGCTTAACATTTCAACTAATGTAGGTAAATATTTCAGAGTATTGATGGGAAAATGATAAAATATGTTTAGCTTTGTGACAAATCATGGAAATGTCTTTCAAAGAATATATAGTATTGTGTTGCTTACTTTTCTCTCCTTGCTGGGACAAAATACCCTACACCTAAAACTAAGGAAGGAAAGGTTTATTTTGCTCACAGTTTGTGGAAGTTCCAGTCCATAATCAGCTGGCTCTAGGCATGGAAGTGTGGCAGAGGAGCAACATTTCACATTGGTAGAAGACAGCAAAAGCAACAAGAGCAAAAAAGGAGGAGTGCAAGAGAAGACTCTTTCTGTCCCTTATATTGTATGCAGGCTACCCACCCAAGGGTGGTTGTAGCATTCATATCTGTAATCCCAGTATTGGACCATGAATCAATCACAAATTCTAGAAATCTGCCCCCAAGACCACATGAGATTTAGGGGCTATCAAGACACAAACCATAACATTCTGCCCCTGGACCCCGAAGACTCATGCACAACCTTTATGCAAAGGGTAAAAATGTAGTCCATGTCTAAGAGTTGCCAAAATTCTAACAGTTTCAGCATTGCTAAAAAGTACAAGTCCCAAGTCTCCTCTGAGATCTAAGGCAAATTCACAGCTGTGAGCCCCCATACAAATGAAAAATTAAATGCTTCCAACATTAAATGGCACAATATAAACATTACCGTTGAAAAAGGTGGAAATGGGGATACAAAGGATTGGGACCAAAGCAAGTCCAAAATGCAGCAGGGCAAATATTAAGTGCTCTTGTTCCATGTGCAGCATCTGAGGCAATCTGTGGCAAATTGTGGGCCCCAAAGGACTTGGTTGTCTCCATTCCTAGGGCACTCCTAGTAGTAGTAGCTACCATGGCTTCTCTCAAGGGCCTGATTTGCTTCCTCCTTGCGAATTTGCTTAGGCAATCCATGTTCCTCACCTTTCCAAATGTCTGGAGTCTCCACTTTACTTTTGGCTTCACACTTACAGCTTCAGACATTGTACTTTCAGGGGCACACTGCCTGGCCTCCCACGCCTTCTAAAGTCTAGATGGAAACCATCTTAACCTAATAACCTGCACTCTGCATGCACCAAAACCAGTGCCACATGGATGATGTTGAGGTCTGCTGGAGCGCTAGCTGGGCTTTCTTCTCCCTTGGCTGTAGGGGTCAATTGCCTGGATGGCTGAGCACTCTGAATCCATTTCTTCTTTTTAAATTTTATTTTAAAGAGAATAAAACTAAACCATATAAAACAGAATAAAGCCAGTCAAAACTGTCTTGGTTACTTTTCTCTCGCTGCCGAGACGAGATACCTGATGCCCAAAGTGAAGCAAGGAGAGGTTTATTTCTTATAGTTTTGGGGGCTTCAGTCCATACTTAGTGGGCTCCAAGGCAAGGTGGTGTAGCTGAGGGGCAGCCCTTCATGGAGGCTGCAAGTGGCAAGAGTGAACCATGCCAAGAGGAAAAACACGCCCCCATTCCGACCTTACCTTGTACGTTGGCTCCACCCCTGAGTGGGTGCAGGACTCACACCGCCAATCCCAGTGATACACAATGAATCAATCACAAACGCTAGATTCAGCCACTTCCATGACTACATGAGGCTTAGGGGGGCCATCTATATACAAACTGTAACCAAAACAAAAGTGTTAAAATGATACAGGACTTCAAAACAGGATAATAGGAAATCAACCATGGCTACCATAATGCCTCTTGTCTTCAAAATTGCTGAGCATACCATCAACATAATAAAATCCAACAAGAGGGAACAGAATAAAATCAACCTAAATAGAACATTGAATAAAACATAATAATAAAATGAAATGAAAGAAAACAGTGAGAACAATATAGGATTTCAAAAACAAGACACAAAGAAATCCCCCATATTTGCTATATTGTATATTGCTATCCTCTTAATAGATGCTCAGACTACTGGTTTTAGGCCTACAAAGTCAATCAAACAATACAAACATTAAGTTGTTTTTGTACCTCAGTTGCTAAAAACTCAGCCTGTGTTCTGCCAAATCAGTCAGCTGCTTATCTGGGGGTGACAGGAACAAATTCTCTATGCTGTCAGCATTATGGAACCTGGGGCAGCTTCTGCCACCATTCTGGAACCTAGTGTGGCTGCTGCCATTCTGGAACACAGTGCTCAGTGGCTTTCTCCCCAAAGCAGTCTTCCCCTTTTGCAATTTTGAGGCTGAGAAGGGTGGAGACTTGCTGCTTCTTGTGATGCCATCTTTTCTAGTCTGTTTCTTCTCAGCAATTGAGATCCCCTCAGCTCTATATTCGTTGTCCACAGCTTTAATGGAACTTCTTTTCTGGTGAAACTTGCAACATTTTAAATGATCCTGCTGGGCCCTTTGCTCTTGATTTGCAACATAAATCTTGTTAAAAGCTCTCAAAAGTAGCCATGCCACAACCTAAACATTTGACATCCTTGAAATTACTTCTGCCAGATTAATTAATCTGCTGCCCTTAATCTTAGTCTCAGGCAAAGTTTCTGGACACGAGCAAAATGTAGACAGCCTTTTTTATCAACCAATAAAGAAAACATCATCTGGATTTGAACAATCAATGCTGTCCTTCTTCCCAGGAGGAACTTCTCAAGTCTGTTCTTTATTGGCAAGATTTGTCAACATTCTGGTCTTTTGTGCTCTGACTAGAATCTCCCACACAGAACGTCCTAAGGTGTTCCAGCTCTATCCTTTCAGGTAGCAATTCAGAACGTTTCTAGTCTCTTCCCACAAGCCATTCCCAAAGGATCTCAAACTTCATAATCAGGTATACTCACAGCAACAATCCCACTACTCTGGCACCAAATTCTGTGTTGATTAGTTTTCTCTTATTGCTGAGACAAAATATCTGACTTCCAAAATTAAGAAAGTTTTATTTAGCTCACAGTTTGTGGAAGTTTTAGTCCATAATCAGCTGGGTCCAAGTCAAGGTGGCTCATGGCAGAGGAGCAACAGTTCATGGTTGCAGAAAACAGTAAAAGCAACAGGAGCTAAAAGGGAGGAGCACGAGAGAAGATTCTTTCTGTTCCTTATCTTATATGCAGACTACCTGCCCCAGGGTGGGTGTAGCACTCATTTCCATTATCCCAGCATTGGACCATGAATCAATCACAAACACTAGAAATCTGCCCCCATGACTGAATGAGTCTTTTATGGAACATCCAGACACAGATCATAGCAAGTGTTTTGTATTCCTGCCAGGAAAAAATATTTTATTTTATTTTGTTTTGTTTCACTTTATTTTATTTTATTACATTTCCCCAAGAAAATTCTTTTAAAATTTCGCTATGGTTTAGATCAAGAATGTCTCTATCATACTCAGAGGCAGTGCTTTTGGAAGGTAATTGGATTATGGAGACAATACACTGTCAGCAGGTTCATTCACTTATAAATTTAGCAGCTGAATGTGTTGTTATGAGTTGGCACCTGGTTAGAGGTAGGTCACTGAGAGTGTGATATCAAAGGATATATCTTCCTCCTTGGATATTTCCTTAGATCTCTGCTTCTTAGCTTTCAAGACATGAGCAGCTGTCTTTCTCCAGACTCTTCAGTCATACCATTCTGATACAGGTGGCTATGGACTGAACCCTTAAAAACTGAGCTTAAAACTGTCTTCTTATTAATTGTGGGTGTGTATATTTTGTACTAGTCATGAGAAAGTGACTAAAATATATTTTGTTACTGTGAGTGAGGTTGTTGCTATTAGTATACCTGACCATATGGTTGGAGCTCAGAAAACCAGAATGCTGATAAGAGCATATACAGTTAAGGCCAGGTTCAAGAGATTATAATTAGGAACCTGGAGATTTTTGGCAGTTGGATTTAAGGCCAAATGTGTTACGTGTGCTTTGGCAGAAAGTTTATCTACATTTTACTCATGTTCTGAGACAATGTTGGTGACTGAGATTAAGGGTGGTATACTAATTAGTCTAATTAATATCAAGGTAGTCAAATAATCAGGTTATGGCATAGCTAGTTCTGGCCACTTTCAGTCATATTTATAGTGAAAATCAGGCAAAAACCTATTTGAATGTTTGGAGTTTTGCTGGCATGAAAGCACAACGAAGTTGAGGTAAAGAAAGTGTGGTGGTTGAAAAGGTTAACATTAAAAAGAAGCCTAAATTTTTAATCAAGACATCATAAAATATACTTTGAAGGCATCTAAAAAATTAGCAAGGCCCCACCACTTACAAGCTAACAAGTGTAAATCTATACAGCTTTCATTTGAGAAGAAAACCCCATGATTAAACAAGGTTTTTTTTCACAGATTTCAACCATCCAGGCTTGCAAAGGCCTTTGCTCAAGCTGGTGGAAGAACTTGGCATCATCCATGTGGTGCTGGTTTTATAAGCATGCAGAATGCAAGAATTTTGAAGTTGGGAAGCTTTCAACCACATTTCAAAGGACTGCCTTAGAAGGCCAGGCATTGTGCTCCTAAATGTACAGTCCATGAAGCTGTGAGAATTAAGCTATAAGTATAATGGAGACTCCAAGATGTTGCATATTCCAGTAGCATGGATTTTCTTTTAAGGAAAGTCATAGAAAGTGAGCAGAACCATACCAAGAGAAAGGCCAAGAGGGCTGCAACAAGTAATGCTGTAGTACTGAGACTACTCAGGCTCTCTAGAGTTCAGTGTTCACCACAATCTGCCTTGCATCCTTTACATAAAAGTCTTAGGTTTAATATTTGTCCTTGGAATACTGGTCTTGTTTTCACTGGATTCATTTCTGTTCCTCATTTCTCCTTTTGGGAATGAAAATATTTACCCTATACCATTTTATGTCAAAAGTATTTAAATTTCTTACTGATGTTTACAAGACTCAAAGCTAAGAGATTCCCACGAATCTCAGAAAACAATTTGGACTTGAATTTTCAGTAATGATGGAACTGTTAAAACGTTAGCAATACTCGGAGATGGAGTAAATTAGCTTTCTATAAAGAGATGTGCATGAGTCCTTTTTGTGCCATGGATGGAAGGTCATAATTTAGATCTAAAATGTCCCCCAAAAGTCTCAGAGGCAGGCATTTGGATGGTGACTATACTCATTAATGAATTTATTAACTAATGAGTTCAGCAGTTGAGTTTGTACTTAAGAAGTAAGCCCTCGTTAGAGTTGGGTGACCAAGGAAATGAACTGGAAGGGTATATCTTTCTCCTCTGCCCATCCCTTGCCTCTCTGGTTCCTGACCACAATGATATGAGCTGCTTTTCTTTGTTAGACCCTTCCACAGTGCCCTTGTACCTTGGAGCAATCTGACTGTGGATTGAATCCTATAAAAATCATGAGTCAAGATAAACCTGTCTTCCTTAATTTGGGGATATTGGATATTCTGTTCCAGAGATGATAAAGTCCTATGTGAGACAGAAAAGCTATAAGAAAATAAAAAACTAGAGTCATGCTCCTTCACATCTGGGATAAAGTTCTAGTAGCCACCTCCTAACTCCCATCCTAGTGTGCCTTTGTTATACTAAATGCCTTCCTACTATTTAGCACTGTTGACTCTTCCCTTCCCCTGATGGACTCACAAGGAGATCTTTCTTGGCTCTTCACCATGAGAAGGTTGAAATGTTTCCTACAAGCAAAACCCATGAGCTTCAGAGGTTTCCATAAGACTTCAGCAACCACTGATTTCTCATTGTTGGGCTAATCCACACTCAACACACAGATATGAGTCAACCACATCATTGACATTTCCACTCTGCTTGTGACTTTGTGTGCTCTACTTTCATAAGTAGCTCTTATCAGCTGCTCTTTAGAAATGTCAGATTCTTCAGATTCTACTGGAGCATAATTTGTACAACCTCAGGTTGCAAGGGCAAGCAGAAACACCAAAATGACACCCAGAATTTGGAGGCAGATTTATTTACATTGACAAGTACTGATAGAGATCACTCCAGAATATCAGACCCTGATCTCTGGTGGTCTATGGCTTATATAGGATAAGCAAGCAGGAAGTACAGAGGCAGGATGACTTGTTAATTAGGAATTGGTTTATAAAATATGCATCATAGTTTTTACAGTGCAATGTAATCCTTATAACTAGAACATTAGTGGATATTTGCCAAATACAAAATGAAATTCTCATTTTTTCACAATTATCAGAAAAAATTACTTTATAACTAGTAGGTTTCTAAACAAACTTGAACACAAAGAGATCACAGTATGAATGTATTCATAATCACAGTGAATATAGTACACTGTTAAAGGACTCATGTCTATTTATCTTTACAAAGACCTTAGTTTATGGGTTTAACAACTCATGCTCCACCAGAAATATCCTTTTAAATTATAGGAACATTTATGGAAGAATGTTTATTGAGGATGCATTTAAAGATTTTTTTTTGTTATATGTTGTGGTATATATCCAAATATCGCCTCAAAGCCCTATTCACTCATAGGTGGACTTTTGGAGGTTATGAGGGAATGGTTCTAATCATTGGAGTGGTCAGTTTATAACTAAATGTGATGTGGGACATGAAGCCTGGTTGGAGGAGTGGGTCCTTGGGAGCATGGCCTGGAAGGACCTATTTCCCTCCTTTTCCCTTGAGGTCACTCTGCTTCCAGCTGCTATCATATCTTCTTGTCATGCTGCCCTCCCTTGAACCCAGTTAACTATGGACTAAAACATTTATTAACTATGAGGCAGAAAGAAAGTTTCTCTTTTAACATACGAGTGTCATTAATTTTGTCCTGGCAATGAGAAAGTAATGAAAACAGATTTTCATACCAGAAAAGTAGAGTCCCTGTTATGGCCACATGACCATATGGTTCAGAAACCTCTGAAAGTTGTAGAAGGGAAAGGAAGACAGCAACAGAAAAATAATACAATAACAAGAATAAGTCAGTATGTAAATGTTGTAACTATCAGTGTGGATGGTCTCAATTTACCAACCCCTAGATACAGATTAGTAGAATAGATGAAGAATCAAAATCCAATGTTATGTTGTACACCAGAAACACATTAAATCAAAAAATAAATTCATACAATAAAAATCAAGGGATGGAAAACCATATTACAGGCAACAGGAGTCTAAAAACAATGAATAGTTTCTTTGCTCAATTTTCAAAGCATACAATGCATTGTTTGAAAAATCTGAATTATCTGAAAGTTGGTCAAAGTCATTGTAAGACAAAAAAAAAAAGCACTCCTAAATCTGTTAGTTACAGTTGAGGAATTTTCTCTCTTGAGGTAATAAAAGTAGTAGATCTTAGTACATTACACCACAGATAGGTTATGTGCGGTTGAAAAGAGAAGAATTTAATAAGGAATTCAGTCTGGGTATTTTCTGTAAAGAATAAAGACCGAATAGCATAAAAACCCTTAGGATGAATGAGGATATCTCAACTCTGTTGTCAGAGCTTTATTTAATTTCATGGTTGCTGCCACTGCAGGCAAACAAGAATGGTAAGCCTATTTAATGACACCACTGGAGACCTTACAGCCGGGAATGAGATTCTCTTCCATTGTGCTGTTAATTGTGAACTCTTAAATTCATCTTGATATCTCCTGTCCCATTATAAAGAAGGACTTACAAAAAATGAATTTCTGAGGATAAAGAGGTACTTAGAGCAGGTTTCTAATATGAAAGAAAACTCATGAGCAAGATGATGGACAAGAAAGCACCTGACCTTTTCTTCCCATGGAGATACCAAAGTAAAAGCAATTATTTGAATCCACATGGAGATATCAAAGTAAAAACAATTTTTTGAATCCAAATTCCTTTTAGAAAACTTTACAAATGAGTTAAGGGGCCAGGGAATTGTAGCAGTGAATAAAGAACAAAGAGAAGAATCTGCTTTGAGAAGACAGGAGAATTTGTCTCATGGTGCTTGCTTCTTATGCTCCCTGTACCCAGCATAGTGTGGTAAGATAAGAGAGAAACTCCTAACTCTTATTTGCACAAAGAAGAAGAGTGAAACTGATATCTCATATTCTGGCCTATTGGGGGTTTTCAGAAGGAATTCTTTCTGTCATGCCAGGCTGAGAGCATTCACTGAAAATACGGCATAGTATGGATACTAGAGTTGAGTGGCAAAGTGTGTTGGAACAGCAGAAAGCCTGAGGGGAGCACAAATTATGGAAAAAGAAATGTAACAGAGCCAAAAATAGAAGCTCCTGAGAAGCAGCAACAAGCCACTTAAGGAAATTGCAGTAGAGAAAAACAGTCACATATACTAGAATGAAAGCACAAATACATGACCAAGATAAATACAAACCAGGAAAGAGTTGGGGAGGGCCCATGATCTCCAGTTGCAATAATGCATAAAGGTCTTCCTTTTCGTGAAGACCATGGTGATAAAGGGAAGCATTTTCTCAAATGCTCAAACCTCAACAAAGGATTATTAGATACTAAGAAATGGAGAAAACTTGGCCCAGAGGAGTAAAATAAATCTTTGATGACTAGTTCCAACCATTTTTCCAACCAAATACAAATTTCTGAATTTCTTGACAAAGACTTTAACACAACTTTATAGATGATCTGTAAGCTAAAACAGGAATATAAATAAACAAACCAAATCAAGAAAAATGTTTGAACAGTATGAGGAAATAGAAATTATTTAAATAGAACCAAACAGAAATTCTGGAGTTGAAAAATACAGTAAATGAGTTGAAATTTTCACTACAGGAATTAAGTAGCATACTTAATCATGAAGATGAAAGAATGAAGAGACTTAAAGTAGATCACTGTAAATGATAAAGTCAGAAAAGCGAAAGATAAAAGAATCATGAAAGTAAAGTAAGTCACAGAACTCATGGGACACTATGAAGAAAGCCAATATATATGGTGTAATCACTGGAAAAGGAAAGAAATTGGCAGCATATAGCTAAAGAAATGATATCTAAAACTTTCACAAATGTGAGGAAAGAAATGCACATATGATTCAAGAAATTTAAATAATCCTAAGTAGTATAAACCTGGAGCAGTACACCAAGATATGATAAAACTGTCAAAAGTTAAATATACTCTATTGCTAGTGGGAGTGTAAACTGGTACAACCACCAAAGAAATCAGTATGGGGATTCCTCACAAAACTAAAACTAGAGGTCCAATTTTGACTCAGCTCTTCTTCTTTGAGGTATCTTCCTGAAAGAGTTAAAAACGTCATGCCACTGTCACATAATGCATACCCATGTTAATAGCACACAATTTATAACAGGTAAATGTTGGAAACTGCCCACATGATCATGAAAAAATGGATAAAAATGTATATACAGTAGAGTACTATTCTGCCATAAAGAGGGAAAAACTTGAGTCATTTGTAGGAAAGTGGATGTACCTTGAGATTATTATCATAAGTGAAATAAATTAGACACACAAATTAAATAACATGTTGTTTTTCTTATGTGAGAAACCCAAAGGATAAAAAAGGAGCATAATAAAGGAGAGACATTGGGAAGTATGCAGAACATGTTCAAATGGGAAGGAGAACAAGGGAGTGAGGAAGGGAAGGGAAGCAAGGAAAAAGGAATAAAAAGAGAGAAAGGAAGTGATAAAATGGCAACAAAGCTTTAGTAAATGGGTTGAAGGGAAGGGGTGGAGTAGGAAGAAAAGAAGAATCAATGTATATTATGTACAGGTACAAATTCCCTGTGATGAATGGGATCAATATGTATGTCAAATATATATTACTAAAAAAAAAAAGCAAATGTGCCAAATGTAAAAAAAAGTATCTTGAAAGAAACAGCAAAATGAACTTTTCAATAGAATCCTTGCAAGCCAGAAGACTAGAGAGTCTATATTTATAGTGCCAAAAGAAACAGAAATGTCAAGCAAGAATACTATACCGGCAAAACTGTCCTTCATAAAAAAGAAGAAATTAATATATTTCCAAATTTTGAAAACCTGGGACAATTCACTACCACTAAACCTGCCCTGCCAAAAATGCTAACAGAATCTTTCAAGTTCATATAGATAAAGGACCCTAGACAGCAACATGAAACTAAATGAAAATATAAATCTCACCAGTAAAGGTAAACAAAACAGATGAATGTGAAATCTTCTATCATGCTAATGTTCGTGCATAAATATACTTTCTGTACTTTTCATAGAATTTAAAATATAACTAATAAAGATAACCATAAATCTGTGCCAACAGGTACCTAATGCATTGTTTTAATATGTAACATCAATATCATAAAGAGGGTACAACTATAAAGGCTTAGAAATTGTACATTATTGAAGTTAATTTACTAACTGTTTAAAATAGATTATAATATGTAGATCTAAAAACAGACAAAGATAACAAGTGAAAGAATACAAATGATATCTGTCCAACTGATAATCGAAAGATAGCTGGATGACTATGCTAGTACCAAAATAGGTTATGAAAATATAGAAACTGTCAGAAGAGATAAAGAACATTGTGTAATAATAAAAATGTTCACTAATCAGGAAGGTATAAGTATAAATGTACCATATATTAGAGTTCTTAAATATATTAAACAAATATTGATAAGATTGCATGGAGAAATAGCAGCACCATTGTAGTAGGAAATTTGGAGAAGTAGCAAGATCATTATAGTAGAAAACTTCAGTATTTCAGTTTTGATAATTAACATGGCACCAGACAGGAGTAAAGAATTAGAGATCATAAAACCCAAAGAACAATTAAATCAAAGGATGATACATAGAACTTCACATCCAACAAAAGCAGAATACATATTTTTCTCAATCGCACATGAAATATTCTCCAGGATTGAACATATATTATTTTAAAACAACAAATCTTAACAAATTTAAAAAGATTGAAATCATGCAAAGAATCTTTTATGCTTACAATGGAGTAAAACTAGGCATCAATAACAAAAGAAAAACTGAAAAATCAACAAAAGTGGGGAAAGGCATACTTTTAAACAATCATTAAACCTAAGAAGAAATCACAAGGTAAACTAGAAAATATTTTTAATGAAAGCAAATTAAATTTAAATTTACCCAAACTTACGCCATTCAGCAAAAGCAATGCTGAGTTGAGGTTCATTTTATAGTTGTAAACACAATAAAAAAGAAAAAAAAATCTCAACTAATCGAAGTTCATTCTTCAAGGAACTAGAAAAACCGAAATTAAACCTAAAAGTAACATAAATAAAGTAATGATGAAGACAGATCAGAGGTAAATGAAACGTAGAATAGAATGCAATGGCAAAATCAATGAAGCTAAAAATGTTCTTTAAGAAAAAAAAAAGCAATAAAATTGACAAGCTGTTAGGTAGATGAAGAAGAAAAGAAGACTCAAATAACTAATATTAGAAATGAAACTGCTTACATTAAAACTGATACCACAGAAAAACTAAGAGAATACTATTAACAGTTACATGCCAAAAAACTGAAAAACCTACAAGAGATGCATGTATTTCTAGAAAGAAAAAACCTACCAAGGCTGAATCATGAAAAAACAGAAGATCTGATTGGACAGATAAACAGGAAAGAGACTGAATCCTTAAGCAAACATCCCAAGAAAGAAAGGGACAGGATCATTTAGCTTCACTTGGAATTTCTGCCAATAGAGAGGAATTAACATCCATCCTCTCAAATGTTTTCTAAAAACTGAACTGGAAGAACATTCTCAAATTAATCCCATGAGGCCAGTATTATCTTGATACCAAAATAAGACAATGACAATAGATCTTTTATGACCATACATGGTTAATACTCTTAATATGTTCAACAGCTAATATCTATGTGTCTCTACATATTTACTTTCTGTAAACAGCACATATAATTGTATCATATAATATGTTTTTTTCTATGCCTTCACTTAGGATTATTCATTTGCAATTTATCTTTAAAATAGTGCATGTCTGTAGTTCATTACTTTTCACTCCTGAGTAATAACCCATTGAATAGCTGTGTCACATTTGTTGATACCTATAAAGATTGAAGAACATTTTGGTTATTTACAATTGGGTGATATTATGGATAATGTATGTATAAATATTACTGTACAATTTTTTAATTGGACATATATTTTACTTTTGCTAGATATAAACATAGAGGTAAACTTGTTGGGTTATATGTAGTCTTATATTTAACTTTTCAAAGAACTGTCAAACTTTTCCTTGAGTGGTAGCACAAATTTATAGTGATACCACTAATATTTGATGGTTCTTACTTGCCTACATCTTTATATTACAATCATTCTAGAGAACATAAAATAGCATCTCATTATGGCTTTAATTCATATTTCCTAATTAATAATGGTGAACATCTTTTCAGGTGGTTCTTAGCTGTTTTTCTGTTTTCAACTCTTTTTCATATATTTTAATTGGGTTGTTTATCTTCTTAATATTAGAATGTAAGAATTATTTGTAAATTCTACTGTCAAGTCATTTACCACATATACAATTCAAATATCTGCAAATTTTTTCTCAAATACTGTCTTCATATTTCCTTAATGGTGTCTTTTGAAATTCAAAAGTATTGAATTTTGGTAGTAAATTATATACCACTTATCAGTGATTTTTTTATGTATAATTATGTTGATCATTACCTAAACAAAAATCTAAAGCTTTAAAGGTTTTCTTCATTGATGTGGTTAAAATTTTTATTGTTTCATCTATTACATTCAACTCTATGACACATTTTGAATCATTTTTTTTTATTTTAAAGCAAAAAAAAAAGAAAGAAAAGAAAAGAAATGAACAATAAAATGAACCAAAAAAAAAAAAAAATCAGGGAGAACTGGATATGGGATGATTTCAAAAACAAAGACAGCAGAGAATATACCGTAGTTGTTCTTTTGCATATTGTTGTCCTCTAAATAGTTGTTGAGACCACTGGCTTTAGACCTGCAAAGTTAATCAAACAATATAATCTTTAGGTTGTTTCTTTACTTCAGTTGCATCGTCTTAGTCTGTGTTCCTCTGAATCAGCCGGGGATGAGGGGAGGCATTTGGGTCGAGGCTGTTCTTTTCTACTGACCTGTGTCCTGGCAGGCCCATGAAGGAGGGTCGTGCCTTCCATCCTAGTTCTCCACCTGGCCAGCGGGGCCTCCACTGGCTCACAGTGGGGTGTGACTTCCATCCTCGTTCTTCCCCCAACCCCGGCTGGTGGGGTAATTAATTTTTAAGTATTATCCTAGTTATTTTTCCTTTTGCTGAGACAAAAATACTTGACATCCAAAGTTAAAGGAGAAAAAGTTTATCTGGTGCTCAGTTTGTAGAGGTTTCAGTTAATAGTTGGCTGGCTCCAAGGCAAGGTAGCAAGCAGCAAGCAACCAGAGTAGCCTTCTCTGTCCCTTAAGGCAGGTAACAGTCACACCCAGAGGGAGACTTCCCATGACTCACACTCAGAGCTATGCCAAAGCAATCAGTGGACTAATTTAGGAATTACACACTTTTAATCCCAGTATCACACACTCTAGATCCAACCACCTCTGAAAAAGCCCCACCTAAGACTGCACGAGGCTTTGGGGAGACATTTAGACACAATCAACAGCAAGTACTATAGTGGTAAATTATAGGTGAATCCAATATGTTACATTCAGCAAATGCACTTTGGATAGATGTATTATTTTGGAGCCAGTTAACAGCTTCATCAACTCTTCCAAACATCAAGTGATTTGAGAGGGTTGTTTCAGGAATTGTGGAGTAAAGTTTCCAAAAAATATGCTCAATGTCATTTTATTTTCAGGATACTGCAAACTATTAAAATGACATTCCGCTATACAATTAGTAGGATGACTAAAGTCTAATTAATGACTACAGTGATTGCCCTTGAGTTAGTGAAGCAACAGGAACTCTCATTGGCGGGAGGAATGTGAGTGTACATCCATTTTAGAATATAATTTGGGAGTTTCTTTTAAAGCCTAGAGTTTAAACTAGAATTGCCACACAATTCAATAATCACACTTTCTAGTACTTACCTGATTTGAAACATAGCTACTTAAAATTGTGTGCATGAATAGCAGCTCCTTAGCCTGCCTATAATTCAGCATTTTACTGAAAGTATAATTATACCTACAAGTATAGTTAAAAATTATATAGCAAGTAGTTCACTTAGTTTATTTGTTTTTTGTTATTATTTCCTTACTGACTGATGTCAATGAGTAATATTGACTTAAAATTCTTCCCTTTTTTAGAGGGCTTAGTGGCATATTTCTTTTTTCATCAAGTAGTTCCCATTAACACCACTCACTTATCCACTTACCTATTGATGGACAACTAAATTTTTTTGAGTTTATAATGATAGAGTTTGGGGCAAGTGGGAGATAGATGGGTAAGTGGAGCAAAGAGGAATTTGAAAATAAAGTATTCTGAATAATATTGTAATGCTGGATATGTTATTTCCTTTTGAAATGTACCACATAAAGTATGAATATTTATGTAGATTATAGACCTTAGTTAATATGAATGTTGATTCCCAAATTTTAATAAATATATACCTTTAATGCAAAGAATTAATAATAGATTAATCTTGATAAGGAGAAGGTGTATTTAGTATTCTTTGTACTGTATTACTAAATTTTCTGTAAATCTGTCCAAAATATAAAGCATATTAAGCTATAAACATCAATAAATCTGAAAAGAAAAATAGGCAACTATTATATTTGGATAACACAGAAATTCTTTTCTACAATGTGATAGAGGAACTATAAAAATAATGATGGATATAAAAGAGTTCAACGACACCCTATAGTAACAAAAACAAGTTATGCTTGTAGAATATTCTATGCAACCAAACACTAGATATTTTTCCACAAAACTGTGGAACATATACCAAGTTAAAGTATACTGTGAAACCATGCAAGAAAAGCCTTTGCAAATTTAAAATATTTGAAATCAGACAGACTATGTTTCCTTTCCACAGTGAAATCAAATTATAAATATATAACATTAAGACAACAGGAAACTCTCCTACTGCTTGGAAACAAACTGCACACTTTCACATAATCTAAGGCTTGACTATCTCTTTAAAAATTTAAAATATATATTGAAATAAACAAAAATTAATTTATGGCATATTAAAATTTGTTATATGAAACTAAAGTTTACTGAGTGTGAAATGCATAGCAATAAATTATCAATGAGATTAGATAAAATATCTCAATCCAATAATTGAAATATTCACTTTGAGAATTTATGAAACATATGCTCTAATCAAGCAGAAGGAAAACATTATAATGTTAAAGGAGAAATCAATAAAATTCAAAACAGAAAAATAATAGATAATATCAATTTAAAAACAAGTGATTTTAAAAAAAATCCTCATAATTGAGAAACACCCAGGGAGATTGGAAATGATGAAAAGAGAAGCTACAAATTATTAATATCAGAGATGAAATAATAAATATGCTATAAACCTGATAGACATAAAAGTAATAGCAAGGGAACATTACACACTACTGTACATATGTAAATTTGACAATTTAAAGGAAGTATTTTCACTTTCTGAAAAACAGAAACTATGACAATTCCCTTGATGTGAAATAGATAATTTGAGTATCTTTAAAACTATAAAATAAATCAAATCTAAAATTAGATAATTCTTCCTAAAAATTAAATCTACAGTAATGTCTTAAGGTTCACTAGATGAAAAATTTTACATGATTTACATATGAATATATGATTACATATGAATATATATCTATATATAAAGTTTTTACAAGGTAGGCTTACAATGATAGCCTACAGCATCAAGTGTGGTAGAATTCAAAAAGTCTGTGTGCTAGAGAACTTGAGGATCCAGTCAAAAGTGGAAGACCTGGAGCTCCCTGCAGAGTCCTGTGTGAGTCTGTATCAGAAAGTCAAAAGGTTTGCACTATAAGTCCACAGGGTCTATGCTGCAAGGCTGAAAATAGATATCTGTCTTAGTTACTTTTCTAAGACAAAATACTGACACCCAAAGTTAAAGGAAGAAAGATTTATTTTTGCACAGTTATAGAGATTTCAGTCCACAGTGGGCTGGCTTCAAGGCAGGGTGGCATGGCAGAGTGGCATTGCAGAGCACATTAGCCTGCTTTCTACCCATTCTTTTAAGCAGGCTGTTCACCCTAGGTCAGTATTGCACTCTTAATCCTAGCCAGAAGTATGCCAAACCAATCAGTGAACTAATTTAGTAATCACACACACTTGATCCCAGCACCACACACTCCAGATTCAGCCACATCTGAAAAGCTCGCCTCTATGACTACATGAGGCTTTGGGAGGACACTAGCCACAAGCCATGACAACATGCAAAGGTGATCTGAAGACCTCAGTCTCTCCAAAGAAGCAGAAGTGAAACTGCTTTTTCTTTCCCTTTTTATTTCATCCAGCTACAAGCCTATTGGTTAGTGCCACCCACACTCAGAGTGGGTCTTCCTTCTTCGGCAAGTCAGTCATGAGAACACACCCAGAAGTATACTAAATGAATCTGCTAGGTATTTCAGAGGTTAAAAAATGGTTATTTAATGGAGAAAAGACAGTTTAAGACAACTTTAACAACTAAATTGAAGCCATTGTGCACCCTTGGCAAAAAAAAAAAAAGATAAAGAGATAAAATCAATTTTAAACATCACAATTTACTAACTTAAAATAGATCATGCATTTAAATATAAAATTACAAAGCATTCAGAAGCAATTTGGGAGAAAATCTTTGGAATCCAGCTTTAGGCAAAGAATTCTTCTATTTAGCAGAAAAAACATTGTGATATACAGCATGAAAAAATGCTGAATGGAACCTAGAATTGGAAGAATTAAAAAGTCGTGAGGCAAAAGCACATCTATCAGATTGCTAACATATATTAGTATATGCTTTGTTTAGAGAATTAAACTGCAAGCCATGCACTATAGGCATGTTATATACTAATAGTATTAGAGTAGTATGGTAATGTATATTAATATAAACCTTGGTACTCAACCACTTTGAAACTTGTCAAATTTTGCACTCAATGCAGGTATGCAGCACCAGACATTTGTTTGGTACTCATGGAAACAGCTACTCTTTCCAGACAAAATAATTTGTTTGATACTCATTGTTTTGGTTACCTTTGAGCCTACTGGAACCAATAAACAAAAAGTACCAAGGGACTACTGCATACATGTGCATACATATATGTATATAGCGGAAATACTAAATATAGTATGTAGAGAATCTAGATTACTAGCACATTCAGACAATTACTTAAAAGTACAATTGTGTGTCATAGAGCACAATTGTTTTCTTAGAACATTTGTCCCACAGAAATAAAACCTTGTCTTCACAAAAACCTATAAACACATGTTCTTGTCAGTTTTTAAAAATATAAACAGAAAGTAAAAACAGCTCATATACCCTCAATGGGTGAATTAACAAATTGGGATGCAGGTGTACCATAGATTACTGTTTGGCAGTAAAAAGGAATATGAAACAATTTGTGTACTGTCCAAAGTATATTTTGAATGAAAAAAGACAAACTGAAAAATTTGCATACTATGTAATGCCGCTTCTTCAATTTCTTTGAAAGTGAAATATTCTAGAAACAAGGAAGTGTTGTTTTCCAGTAGTTAGCAACTGGCAAGGCTGAAGGAAAATTGTGATTGAAAAGGGAATTCTTGTAACAGAACAATTCTGCATTTCATTGTTGTGTTGGGGAAACAAATCTTCATCTGTAAGTAAAATTATATAGAGCTAAATAAACATTACATGAATAAACGTAAAGCATAACTGGAGAAATATGAGTATGCTACATGAATTCTGTCAAACTGAATGTCCTGGCTTGATGTTGAACTATATATTTGCAAAACACGACCTTTGGGGGGAAACTGAGCAAAAGATTATATTTCTGCAATTTTTCCTAGGACTCCATGTAAATTGATAGTTGTTTCAAAATAAAAATTTAATTTAAATTAGATCCTTTCAAAACTTACATGTTGGGTGCTACTAACATCATAATGGTTACACAGGTCATTAATACAGATTGAAAGCTATTTGGGAGTTTTTTTGATAAGTTTGCTGTTGCTCATATTTAAACATTGGGAGCAATGCAAATGTGAATAATCAGATCTTTAAAAATCTCAATTTCATCTGCAGTTTCATCTGTCTGGTTAGATACCTGAGTTGTGAAACAAATTGCATTAAATATTTTCTACAAAGGGAGGAGGAAAAATAGAGTTCTGTGGTACTTAATTAAGGGAGGACAACTTATTAAGAGCATGAGTTAGCTGTCTACTGGAAAGCTAGTCTTATCAAAGTGAACATAGAATCTTTATAGACCTTCAGCAAGAGAAACCAGACAAAGTTTAGCTGTTTTTCAAAACAGCTGTGAAAATAAAGAGGAATTGTTTTTGGGGTTTGACAGTGGTGGCTGGAGAATGTGGTTTAATAGTAATTAACATAATTTCTTTCACTTCATTCACACATATGACAACTTAAGTGGTGCATCATCGTTTACTCCAGTCTAGAGGGCATCCAAAAACAAGTCTAAAGGCACATTCAAGTGATCCAGAAATCAAGCAGAAGATTGAATAGAATAGACATCCACAAAAAATCAAACTGTTGAACACATGTGCTTGAATGATAATCTTAGATTTTAATAACATAGTTAAAATACTTGTGATACAAGCACTATATTTTTAAAAATATTCTGAGTCTCCTAATTTAAAAAACAAAACCAGTAGGTATACTTCAGTTGATGTGACTATTTTGATACAAATTAATGACTTAAAAATGAGATGAAGAGCTATCATGAAACAGGAGAACTCAATGAATATGATAGACTCAGAAAATCCAGTATGTAAATAAAAGATCCAGAGATACAAAAGGGAGGAAGAAGAAAAGAGGAAAAATGATTAGTTTACCACTATTTTCCTGAACTGAAGGGAAAAACACAATTTCAGATTCACAAAATGCTTTATGGTAGAGAAAAACATGGCATACCATGAGTGACTCCTACACATTTTCGAACATCTAAATTTCAAAGAAAATGATAATGCTCTGCAAGAAATTTTAGAAAGAGCAAATTACCTATTAAAGAAAATATTAGATTGGTATCAGGTTTCTCATCTGAAATGCCAAGAGTCAATGACAGAAATATTAACTATGGAACATTAAGAATAATGATCTGAAACTCATAATTGATATATACAGGCAACATCATCTGTGTTGGGATTAAAGCAAAGTATTTGGAGATATGCAGAGATTCAGAGTATATATTGTCCACCTAATACATGTGAGACAATGAATTTTTCTGAGTAGCTAGAATTTTGCTAGCATTTTATGTACAACAGTTTATTTGATCTTTACAACTCTGGGAGATACAAGGATTAATTCATAATGTGAAAAGGCATTCTTAAAAGTAGTTAACAATTATGGGCAAAACATCAGATTGACAGGGTCTCATTGGATAAAAAAGTGACTCTGATCTCATTTATTTTTTAAAGTATTAATTTTTGTTTTTCAGGAAGGTAGAATTGTGCTGGAAACTGAAGTACTTGTTTTATATTAACTAGACTTTTCTAAGGCTGAAATGAAAATGCAAGTCTTTTAATTTTTACCAGAGAAAGATTACCCAAAGCCTGCTAATGTTTTGCAGACTGCAGTTTGCAAAAACTCATTTTTCTCACTTTAAAATATGGATATGTATGCCTATCATTAATTGATCTAAGAGTAATATGTAAAGTACGCACCTAAAAAAATCAGCCTTACCAATTTTCTGTTCATGTTCATTTGTCTACTTTGTAAATTGTGGGATTTTCAAAGATAAAAAGGAAGTACAGAATTAGTTTCACAGATTTTCAAATGCTAAGGCACATTTACCAAAAAGAAGCAATTACTGAGGTGCAAATTTTATCTGTGGTGGGTTTACAAACTTAGTTCATTTCATGTCATTGTATGCCAGACTTTTAAGGAAACCTATTAATCATGCAGTATACCACTATATTAACATGATAAACAATGGCATATTACATAGATCCTAAGTAGCCAGAAAGATATCAGGGTTCTGATACCTCTTGATTTAAGTAGAACATATATCAGAATACGTCAGACACTAGGGAGGCCTAATTCAGAATGTCAATTACCATGAATGCCCTTACAATAGAAAGAAAGGATCTTTGACCTTTGAATTTTCTAAAGCACAATTTCTAGTTCAATTTTGGTACAATTCCTGCTTTTATGTTATTTTTCACTGCAGTCTGTCCTGCATATGGTGAATTCTGCATTATGATGCCTTATAGTTTATATGACAGACATCAGGCTGGCTACAGATGAAGAATTTGGGGGGGATTGTTTGTTTGTTTGTCTACTAAGGCGTGATTCCTCTTATGATTTCTGAAAAACTGATATTGTTTGTATGAACGTTTCAGAGATGATTACAATAGCCATAGCTCATTTTAGTAATAAAAAGAGAAAAGAGTATATTATTTTTAAAAATATAGTGAAATAGTATCATTGAACACTGACAAGACAAATCTATAAGGACAATGATGAGAATCACATATCTCGGGTTTTAAAGCCAATGGAATACATTCCGAGTTAATGTTTGAATGTGTGAGGGAATCAAAATTATTTCTAGGGAGGCATATGTTAGGTGTTGGATATTTTTTCATGTTAATTGTTAAATTAATGTCATAAAAATGTTCATATAATTGCTAGCTTCTTGTTTGCCTGCCTTAAGTGAGTTTTTTTTACTAGCGTTGATTATGAGCTGCTTTAAATATGGCATCAAAGAAGTGTTCTAGACAATTATGTGCTGAACAATTTTATTAGACTCTGGCTGAAGATTTTGGCTATATATCATTGTTTGAAAGTGGTGTAACTTTCAGTTGACCTTAATGTATGGACCCTATGACCTGGTTGATAAAACAAACCAATAGATAAACAGTTTTATTAGACACTAAATATAATAATAATGACTATGACTATCAGGGACTAAATACCCAGTAAATCTTCATCCTCTCATACACATTACCTAGGTTTTACAGAAGAATATATCACCACCTCTTTAAGAGGTTATCTAATGAAAATATTGAGTTAAAATATTTACAATGTCATTATTAATCATTGCAGTAATTTTATTTCCTGTGTTTCTTGGAAAGCAGCTGAGCATCTCAAAGGCTAACTATACAGTGGCTTCATTTCTGCTTCTGTGCAGCTAAAATCTAAGGGAAAATTCATGCAGAAAATAAGTCAACACATTTATTTCAGCTGGAATAGCAATAAGGCAGCTCATTCAGAAATAGTATTCATTGCTGCCCCAATATACGCACATACACAGTCCCTGTGATGAGCATTTCTATCACAGATGTGAAAGGCATTCCTTCACCATGTGCAGAGGCCAGCTGCAGAGCTCCATCTCTTATTAGCTTAAGCTTGTGTTGTGACCATATCATGGTTATTCTGTGACTGTGCACTCCCTCCTCCTTCTCTCCTGACAGGTGTTGATTTGGAGGGTCATCAGCAAAATGGTCACTGCATGCAAATCTATTTCAGAGTCTATTTTCCAATGAATCTGACCTTAGATATCCAGCAAAATTTTAGGTAATAATTTGAAAACTCGTCATATATAAAACATTATTTTCAACTGTTTTTCTGAAACAAATCTTAGATATAAGAACTAGAAAAGCCATGGACTTTGCTATACTCATTAAGTTTTTTGAATGATGACTATTTTTTTCCTATGGCAACATAAAATCAGTTTCATAAAGGAAACTGACTACTGCAGACATCAAATATAAAACTATGTAATTTCCATCAAACCTTTGAATGCTTCATGTCAGGGTTTATCTCTGAACCATTATTCTTGAGGTATTTAAGAAGTTTCTATGTAAGTGAATATTAATGCTGACACTGAAAAAAAAGGAGCAAATTTTATAAGATGTGCAATTTTTAAAAATACACATTTTTCAGGTACATGTTCCTTAAATAGTTTCAAATAATGTGATATATTAAAAAGACAGAATAAACCATTTTATTTGTTTTAGGTCAAAGCAATAAATCTTATTTTCTGTTTTGAATATATCATTTTATTTAGCTTAATTATCATTAAATTCAAGTAGTTTAAATCTCTTATGTGAAGTCTACAAAAGTAATTATAAAGTTTATGATCTATCTGGCCAAAAAACATATTTAAAGTAATTTGACTAGGGAAAAGTTTTGTGGCTATATTTAATATACTGATGGAATTTTTTCACTTTTTGAAAATGTAATCTTAGTTAAACTAATTTATTCAACTTTTCCAAATATGATTAATAAGCAATGATTATACCATGTAAAATATACTATGTGATCATTGGACTTTGGTTACAGTATTAATAGAAATATTTTTCTTCCTTCAAAGAAAGTAGTCTGCTTTGAAAGAAAATATGTAAATAAATTAAAAATTGAATATTCATATGCAAGTTAATGTCTATTTATTGAACCAATATGAATCGTGCCATATGAGAGAAATAGTTAAAATCTTAACATAATGGACAAAGGTAAGTATCTGACATGCTTGTAAGTTTAAGAAAGACTATAGAGGCAGCAATATTTGTGCTAAGATTTTTATAGTTAATAGAAATTTGAGGGTTCACCAGGAAAGCAATGAGTATCATCACTGTGTATTTGTGAATTCAGCGAATATATGTCTAGAAAATAGGCTTCTGTGAGTTTCAAATAGAAAAAGATGAAGACGAAGAAAGAAGGTTGAGTCAGGTTTGTGAAATGCTATTATTTACAATGACCTAATTTGGAAGTGCTTTCATATATAAGGAAAAGTCTTCAAGAAATACTTGAAAACTGTCTTAGTTCCTTTACTCTTGATGCTGAGACAAAATACCTGATGCTCAAAATTAGAGGAAATGTTTATTTAACTCACCGTTTGTGGAGGCTTCAGTCCATAGTCGAGTGGCTCCAAGGCAGGGTGGCATGGCAGAGGGGCTGCAGTTCAAGATGGTGGTAGATAGCAAAAGCAATGAGAGCAAAAAAAGGGGAAAAGCAAGTCTCTTTTCCCTCCCTTATACTGTATGCAGGATACATGCCCTAGGATGGGTGTAGCATTCACACTGCCAATCCGAGCACTAGACAATGAACTAATCACAAACTCTAGATTCGGTTGCCCACAAGCCATGACCACATGAGGCTCTGGGGGCACACCCAGACCCAAACCATAACAAAAACCAAAGTAATATGAATAAATTCTTGAATTTATAAAGGTAAACCTTTGACAATGTAAGTGGTAGTTTTCAAGCATTGGTTCATTTTAGATCTTGAGGCATTCTTTTTTTTTTAATTTTTTTTTATTTTAAAGAAAATAGGACAAAACAAAACAAAACAATGAAAAAAGTGAAAGAAAACAGAATAGAGTCAAACATAATATAGCATTTCAAAGCAGAACACTGCAAGCTATACAGGTTTTCAAAACATAACAACAGGAGATTAACAATGGTTGCCCTAGTGTCTCTTGCTTTCTTCAAAATGGTTGTTCTTACATTTACAGACAATAAACTCAAACAAAACAAAGTAGTATAAAACCAGATAAAAGAGA
>RJWT010000540.1:0-25905 GCA_004365215.1 Cuniculus paca
CTGAGCTTGTGATGACTGAGGAGAATCCTGAATTCTTTTTTTTTTTTTCAGCACCGGGGATTGAACTCATGACCTTGCGCTTACTATTCCCCTTTATACACTATTTCACTCTTTTTTTTTTTTTCCAGCACCAGGGATTGAACTCACGACCTTGTGCTTGCTGGGCAGGCACTTAGACCGCTGAGCTAGATCCCCAGCCCTGTTTTTGAGACAGGGTCTCACTATGCCTTTCAGGCTGGCCTTGAGCTCACTTTGTAACCCAGGCTGGTCTCGAACTCACAACAATCTGCCTGTCTCAGCCTCCTGAGTGCTGGGATTACAGGCATGAGCCACCACGCCTGGCATGAATCCTGAATTCTTTGTGTGAAATTGCTCAGCATTCAATTTTTTCTCCTCCCACATTTTTTTATTTGTTCCTATTGACTATACAAGATGAATGGGCTTTGTTTTGGCAGATTTGTACATGCACGTAACATACTTTAACATTTCTCACATCAGTCCCTTGCTGCCTCCTCCCTGATTTCACATTCTTGGGGAGTTTCCATGTGTGTAATGCATTTTGATCATAATTACCCCCATTACCCACTCTCACACCCTGCTCCTTGTTCCCTTCCTCTTATGACAAGGTTCAGTCTTCGCAGTGGCTGTACCCACTCAATTTCCAAAGAGGTTTGCTTCTTCCAGTGCACTGTGCAGAACCTCTACCCCTGGTTATGCACCACGAGACAGCAACAGTTTCTGTTGTGCTGGGTCCCGGGGCTTCCTAGCGAGCCACTGGAGCTGTGGGAGGAGTGAGTTAGTGAGTTCCTAATTTCTTCAGGCAGAGTTGCCTTCTTGATAACAGCTGAGTGAATAGTTTATAATGTGTGAAGATTTTCTTCAAAGCTCCTTTACTTCCTGTCACTATTCTAAAATACTGTGTCCAAAATACTGTGACGGCATTTTGAGATTTTTACCATTCAACATGTTCTCCTCTTTCTCACTTAAGGCCTCCTGACCTAGTCTGCCTCTTGCAGAATCTGCAGTGGTCCTGTCTTCCTGGCCCTCAGCCTCCTGCAGAGAACAGGCTGAGGGAGGGAGTGCTAATGCTGGGCTTCTGACTTCACTAACTATGGAGCAGAGCGCCCTTCTCAGTGAAGGCAGATGGGTGGAGAGGTGGGAAGAGCACTAACCGCGTGAGCTCCAGTGAATTACTTCATCTCCCAGAACACAGTGTATTTATTAATAAAACTAGAAAAATCTACAGCATGTGAAGGAGTCGAGTGAGGGTTTGAGGTGCTACTCTCACCACAGGGCTCCCCAGTAGGCCCTGGGTGGATAATAGCTGGTATTGTTATGCACTAATCCATACTTGATTTCCCCTAATATGACTAAGTCAGAGCCATCTGCAGGGTGATGCATTTCTTGACAAAATACAGAAAATGCAATACCTGAGTCATTTTTCTCGCCCACTCCACTGATGTGTTTCTTTCTGTGATTGTCTTTCTCAGTTCCTAGGGAAAGGCTATCATTCCTGTGGGAGGTGATAATTTGTTCCTGTCTCAAGCAACAGCGTGGATTCTTTTCTCCCCCCTGAAACTGTCAAGTGAGTCAAACTTTAATAACTTTTGTCTCTGGGGAGGAGGTTTTAGTAGTGCAGGAGTTCCCCGACACTACTCTTCATTGTTTCTCCAATTCTCAGGACTGTGCTTCTTAATTGCAATAAGGGGGTGGGCTGACATTTGCACCTGAACCGACTTGTAAGATGCCATCACAGAATTCACCTCCCAGAATCTCAGGAGACAAGCGAGTGGCCTGAAGGAAACAGGACACCTAAGGAAAGCCAGCTGATCTTCTCTTAGTGAAGGTACAGCAGGGGTTCAAGTTCACTTGCAGAGCTCCTTCCTTTGATAATCTCAGCTAGCACATGTTTCTGCAAGGTTGAAAAAGGATGTTACTAGAAACATGAGAGAATAAGTCTCCCATTTCTCTCCTGTTCTTGTGCTCTTTAAAAAAAGATTTCATTTTAGTTTTTTGTACAGGAGTTTTAGGTTCACAGCAAAATTGTGGGAAGACACAGAGATTTCCCAAAACTCCTGCTCACACACATGCACAGCCTTCCCCATTATCAACATCCAGTACTAGAGCAGAGCATTTGAAATCACTCGATATGTCTTTATCATCCCAAAGCCATGGTTTATATTACATTTTGTGGGTTGGGGCAAAGATGTAATAATATGGACCCACCACTGCAGTGTCACAGAGAATATCTTCACTTCCCTAAAGATCCTTTTTCCTCCATTGGTGGTTGCCAGGAGCTAGCGGGTGGGGAGGCATAAAGAGATGGAACTCTTCTTCGTGTAAGTGCTAAAGAGCATGACTGCTGCATCCCATGGTAAGGATACCTTCAGTTTTTGTAAGAAAACCTCCAAACTATCTCCCAAATCAGCTGTATCATCATGCATGATACATGTCTCCCAAATTGGCTGTATCATTATACCAGCAATGCATGAGTCTTCCTGCTACCCCACATCTTCGCCAACGTTCAGGGTCAGAGTTCTGTATTTTGGCCGTTCTAATTGGGGTGTGGTGGTATCTCATTGTTTAATTTCATTACACTGATGACATATAACAAGAAGCATCTTTTCACATATGCTACAGCCTGAATGTGTGGGTCTCCTCAAAATTCAGATGTTGAAAGTTAATCCTTAGTGATCTGTTATAAAACAGCCTAGAGGGAGTTCATTTCCTCCCTTCCACTGTATGAAGACACAGCAGGAGGACACCATCTATAAACCAGAAAGCAGTCACCAGACCCCAGGTGCAAGCAGCCTCCAAAAAGGCAAGAAATGAATTTCTGTTGTTTATGAGGCACTCAACATAAGATAATTTTTTATAGCGACATTAAGACCCACTAAAGTATACTTATTTGCCATTTGCATATCTTGTTTGGTGATGTGGATTTGTGTGTGTGTGTGTGTTTAACATCTCAATCTCCCCTTCCCTTATAAATTTGTAATCTTTGTTATGTGCAAAATATGCAGGATGGCAGATGGTAGCTCATCATTCACCTTCCTGGCCCTCCTGGACTGGCCTTTTTGGGTCTCTACCGCTGACCTCTCTCTTCCTATAGGACATCACCAGCCACCCACAGCATATGCTTTACCCCTCATACAGGTCTTGGTTAATAACCCAGACTGAAATAGGATACAAGGACTTCAGTTTCAGGCATGTTTCTTCCTAAAGACATGCCGTGGTATTAATGGCCGGCTCCTTGTTCAGATTTTTGTTAACTCCGGTTTGTAACCCCAACAACGCGTGGGGAGAAGGAATTGTGCAGAATTAGGAAGGAGGAACCGAGCAAGAAGTATGATGGAAGCGGAACTGTACCTAGGAAACATTACAGAAAATCCAGAGAGAAGAAAATGCACAGGCAAAACATTTACACATTGATTCTATAGGTGATGGATGGGTGATTGTTTCAAGTAAGAGTTCTTAAGGCTTATGTGTTCCTTGATGAACTCACCCCCTGGCTTCCCGAGAAGGGCCCTTGGGTTTTATCCAGCTTCTAGCACTTGCTGACTGTGGAAAAATACAGTAATGTGTGCAGGTTGGTTGTCTTGCCTTTTTAATGTGCCAACTGTAGTCGTTGAGTGCTGTTGGAAGAAGATGAACGTGCAATTTAGGGAGAAACTTGCATCTAACTACCAGCTTAATTAGTACGGAGGGACTGCAGCAGTGGGATGATTGATTTCTTCCTCTATTTGCTAATGTGTCTTGCTGCTTCCTCTTCCCCAAGCTCAGGGGTGGGTTTCAAGGGATTCAGAGCAGACAGGATGTAAGATGATCTTCACTGTCACATGGGGGTTGTATCGTGTGCCCTCAGCATCCTGAGAATCTGGACAGTCCTGTCCTGTACATCTGCCTCAGTTTTTGCCTTTTTGTGACTTGTAGGTCTAACATCTCTCATTTGTTTGCTTCCCAACACAAGTCTGTCTTCTTTGTTTCTGGTTGTACCTCCTTTGTATCTTGATTCTTGTTCTCTCTTCTCTGTGAGGGTCCACCCTGGTGTTGTGAAGTGGCCACCAGCTCCAGATTCCAGCCTGATGAGATGTTCAAAGGATTTAGGCTTCCTTCTTGGTAAGGTGATACCATCACATGACTCCCACTGAACACTTGCAAATGACCTTGGCAATGAGACCATGTTCTGATAAGATTGACCCTGAGTCCTAATGAAGTCAGAAGTCACCACCACTATGCTTGACTCTGCTTCCTTTTGGTCTGTTACAACCTTTGGCTTCCTTCTTGGGTTTCTTCATCAAGTGTCTGGGCCTGTTATCATTTTTCTTTCTTTACCTGTCATATTTTTCATTTGCTCAGTGTCCTGTTGAGTGACTGAAAGTCTACGTCTTACACTTTGCTTAAGGCTAATCTTAGGATTCAGTTCTTTGATGGAACTTTTTGACTACCACGGGGTTGATGATTTTAGCTTTCTCTGGCTGTAAAATCTTTGTTCTTTGCCATTAGTTGATCCATTATCTTACTTCACACATATATAGATTGAGTCTTGTCTCTGTGCTGGGCACTATTACAGGCACTGAGAATTCACAAGTAGATACAGTGGATAAACTTATCATCCAATAGTGAGAATGCACAGCAGAACAGAGATGGAATAATGTCACATAATGCTAAATGCTGTTAAAAACAATAGTGAGGTGTACACCTGTAATCCCAACACTCTGGGAGGCAGGAGCTGGAGGGTCACATGTTTGTGCCTACCTTGGACAACTTAGTGAGACCTTCATCTCAGAATAAAAACAAGAAAAGGGTTGAATATCAACTGCAAAGGGCAAAAACCCTGGATTCAATCCCCAGCACAAAACAAACACCTCAAACTAATAAACAAAAACAAGCAAAACAAAACAAAACAAAACAAAACAAAACCTGAGGATGTGACAGAGAGAAATGGAAGGACTGCTTTAGAATGGAGTTTCTCAGAATAGTAGCATTTGAGTTGAGATGTAAAAGGCAAAAAGGAGACAGTCATGGGAAGACCTTGGGGCAGAGGAGATAAGTGCAAAGGTCCTGTAGATAGAACAAGGAAGGTATTGAGTCCAGTGTGGTTGTGGTTGGAGCTTAAGAAGGGCAGGTTTGGTGGTATACATTGTGGTTAGAGGGTTGTCCAAGGACCAGGGTACAGAGTGCCTTGTATGCAGGGCTGAAGTCTCTAGAGGGATTAAAGCAGACTCCATTTTGAGTAGTCACATCTGTTTGCTGTGTGGATACTATGTGGTAGTAGGGCTAGATCGGAAGTGGAGGCACCAGCTCAGACACCTTTGTGGTGTGGGGTCCAAGAAGTGGTGGTTTGGTTGGAGAGAAAGGAACCCCTTCTTGTGTGTCTTAAGAGATAGAAGTGGCGATCACAGCTTTGATGTAAAGAATTTGAGAAGGAAGAATCAGAGATTCAGGCAAGGAGATTCGGAGTCTAAGCAAAGAGCTAGCTAAGGGTGAGGTGAAGAACCTAGTTTTCTATTTGGCCACTGTAGTAGACATTTGTCATGCACTTTATCCATTCAGCACCAATAATCATCATATGTTCAGCACCAATCATTCCTTTAGGAATCCATTGTTCCTTGAGATAGAGTGCAGAATCTTGCTTCCACAGTAACCTTTGTGGTTGGGGTGGCTTGTGACCCTGGCTCAATCAGGCACAGTGATGAATCTTCAAACTGTCCTCTGTTTTGGCCATGGGGATGCCTGTGTCATCTAGCCTTAGGGAGCAGCAAGACAGAGTTTCCAGGCATAGTCTCAGTGTATTAGATGAACTTGAGAGTGAAAATTTTTTCAAGCCTTGTTAACTTCTTTTGAGGTTTGAATAGGGTTACACTAGACTCAGCAAAATTGTATCATATGCCATGAATACCTTTTTTGCCTCTTCTAAGAGCCCAAGGTCAGCAGCATGGACACTGGTTTCCATATCCAGTGATGATGGTGATGGCTCTATAGTATGATTTGGGGATCATTTCTGCTGTGAATCTTCAAGTCTGTTCTTTTGTGCTTCCAGGAATTGTGCAGTCCCTAAATGAACAAGATTCAATTTTGCTTATTTTTAATTTCATCCCTGAATTGTTCTGAAATGGAGAACTTGTGAAACTTACTAGACAGGTAAGGAGGCTCTTAAGTAGGCAATGGAAATATTAGGCTGTTTAGTGGAGGGGTCTCAGCTGGAGTAATGCATCTGGAGGTCTTGGCATGTAGATGACATTAAATTCAGACTGAGAGCCCTAAGGGAGAGGTCATTCACAGAAAGGAGACCTATCCTTGGGGCACTATGACTGTGAGCTGAAAGGGAAATCCTGTAGTCACCAGAAAGAATGGGAACTACTGGATAATGGAGGAGAGAACTTAAGACATGTGAATTATTTGTTTTTCTTTTAAGACAAAGGATGTTAATGGATGGCAATGTATGAGTTGTTTTTTCTAAACCAAAACCTCAGTATTTAGGTTTCATTGCAGTGTTGGTACTTTGTGATGAGTAAGTGGGTTTTGGGTTGCTGTCTCTAAAAGGTTCACCGTCACCATTGTAGGAGAAGGACTCCCAGTAGGGAAGATTGTCATGAAGGCCGAGGGGACTATCTGAGGAAGGAGAGAGTGTGCAACTCTGTCAAAGTCAACCAAAGAACACTGTTTGATAGCATGGATTAGATTTTAGGTACAGTGGTATCAATTTCTTACATAATGAGGTAGAGTATGGGTTTCTAGTCAAAGCTGAGCATGAGTTGCAGGTCTAGTTCTACTAATGATGTGATAGTAACTAAAGTAATAGAAACAAAAGCTACAAAAATCTTTTTTTTGGAGGGATGGGGGGATACTGGGAATTGTATAAAAATCTTAAAAGAGGCAAAAAAGGTATTCATGGCATATGATACAATTTTGCTGAGTCTAGTGTAACCCTATTCAAACCTCAAAAGAAGTTAACAAGGCTTGAAAAAATTTTCACTCTCAAGTTCATCTAATACACTAAGTGGATGAGAAAATGGAAGTTGTGTATTTGTGTGTGCTTTATTAGGTTTTAAAATATGTTACAAAGCTACAGTACATTAAAATAATATGATACTGGTGCATGAGGCAGAAATAGCTTAAAATAGGGTGAGAAATAGATTTTATTGAATATCCTATCATGTATAATGTAAAGGTAGAATTACATGTCAGGGGGGAAAGGAAAGTTCTGATCATTTCTGTTCACATTTTTGGGTACCTTCTTTGTGTCTAGTCCTGTGCTGAGTTTAGGAGATATAACTTTGAATATGATAAATCCTGTGAACTTGGAAGCTTAGCATCTTGACTGAGGACAGATGAGCCAGGCTAAGTTCAGAGACTCTGAATCATCTAAGTGGTAGAATGGAATCGTTATGGGGAACACTCAGAAGGACCCTTGACTCAGCCTTAAGTAGGTAGAAGGTTAAGGGATAAGTAGGTTTTCTGGGTGGAGACCACATCTAAGCTGAACCCTAAAAGGTGAGCTGGAGGGACTCAGGGGAAAGAGTCTCAGAGCATTGCAGGATGAGCAAGCAGCAGGTGGAAAGGCCTAAGGCATAGGAAGGGAATGGTGCACTTGGGAGACAGAAATGGCATAATCTGATTCAGTTGTTTTGCAGGAAAGAGAAGAGTATGGAAAGAAAGGGTGTGTGTGTGTGTGTGTGTGTGTGTGTGTGTTGCTTAGGAGGATGTATGTATGTATGTATGTATGTATGTATGTATTGTTGCTGTATGTTTGCTGAGGAGATCTCAAAGAGGTCACTAAGACCCACAGGATGTAGTAAAAACCATAAGAAAATGTGAGAATGATCTCCATGCTTCTGGCATGGGTCTAATGGGAAAATGGCTGTGGGACAGCATGTCTGCAAAGGCAGGAGGAGGCGACAAATCATTTTGGACATATGCTGAGTATTTAGCTGATATTTGTGTCTGTTCGCATTCCATAAATGTCTCTGGTTCCCTCTCTGGGAGAATTTATTGAAGCGTTACCTTACAACAAACACAACAATGACTTCCAGATGGATTAGCAAACATGCAGCCCTTACACCTTCAAGAGAAAAGCCAAATACTGAAACATCTTGCTTGTAGTTTCCCATTAACAACAGCATACTTAAGTAATATTTTCATCTAGTTCCAGTAATGCATGGTTTTAAAGTGTATACACATCTGAAAGGGGTAGAGCTTAACATTGTGAGCTAGAAGTGTGGATTCTTGGAGACAGATTCATCAATACTTTCTATACATATTGCTTGCTGGACACTCTGGACACTGGTGGTACAGCATAGCATGACTCCCAAGCACTGCTGTTTGGGGCTGTTGTGCCAGATCAGAGGCATTTTCTAGGAGTGGGATGGAAAAATGGGTTGAGTCCATGGGTCAGGGAAGCATACATGCTTCAGCCTCGGAGCTGGAAGAGCTCTCTGAGTTTATTGCATTTTACAGACAAGAGAGCAAAGGTTGAGCTGCTTCTTCCCCATGTAGTTGCCACAAAAGTTGGGCCAGACTTTGGGCCTCTCATTTCTTTTAACATTCCTTAGATGTAATTACAACCTGTCCTTGACTAACACCTTAGCATTTGCTAGGAGCACACGAAGTATTCATAGGGGAAGCTTTGCGTATAACAGGAAGATCCACATGGTCCTGTCTCTGCAGGAAATGATCACAAAAGACTGTGTCTTCACTACCAGATGACACTCATTTTCACTCATTCAACCAACAAATATTATCAAGCTTCTGCTATGTAAAAGCCCCCCACCCCTTGAGAATATAGCTGTAATTAAGATAGATGTTTTCCCTGCTTTTTTTGGTGTTTACATTCAGTGGGAAGAGATACTAAAAAAACACACCTTCAACCCTTCCTAATCAGGTCTTTTCTATTCAAAAATCTGTGCAGTGTGATCAAAATACACGGTGAAAGTTTAAATTAAAAAATATTACAGTAAAAGACAAATTGCCATTAATGCCTCTAAACTCTCTTCACTGTGAACACAGCCATCTCATCATTCTTGCTATTGAGGCTTTTTTTTTCCTTTTTCTTTTTTTTTCTGTCTTTGAGGCAGTTCAGGCTGGCCTTGAGCTCACTTTGTAGCCCAGGCTGGTCTCAAACTTGCAGCAATCCTCCTGCCTCAGTCTCTCAAGTGCTGGGATTACAGGTGTGTGCCACCATGCCTGACTTTTTTTCTTTTTCTTTTTTTTTTTTTTTGGTACAGGGGATCGAACTCACGAACTCAAGACCTCACACTTGCCAGGCAGTTGCCAAACCACTGAGCTCTATCCCCACCCTGGATCTCATCATTCTTGTCACATTTGGAAGCAGTTATGGAAGTCCTTTTTCATGAGTATTTTTACAAGTTGTGATAAAAAAAAGGTGATTACTACTGCTATTGCCATCCAATGGAAAAGCAGGCTTGTAGAAACCACTGCAATGCACCTGTTTCCATCTTATTCACCAGAGCTGGTGCCCTGTGGCTTATGGCTCTTCCCCAAAGTCAACATGACCGTGAAAGGGAAACATTTGAATTGTGCCCATTCACTGAGGCAGCCACAACAGCACAACTAAAAACTCAGGAAAGAGGACTGCAAGAACTACTTCAAAGAGGGGCACAAACGACGGGACACGTGTTGAAAGTGAGGTGAAGTGTTATGAGGGGGCTGAATGGCAATGTGTTTTACCATAATTAATATTTTTAAAAATATGAACATCCACTATGCATATTGATCATACTCTTCTGTGCTTTTACTGGTGCACATCCTTGAATCTCAGGCATGAACCAGATTTGGGTTCATTTTTATTGATGAGTTTAATTAGCCAGTGATAAATAATTTAATTTCTGTTTTGTTTCACTTTGTTTCATTTGCTTAGAATGTTCCCCCGAGTTTGAGTTTGTAATCTTTTATGATGAATCCTTTTTCCTGGCATCCTGAGTAATGACAGGATTGGAATAATACAGGAAGTAGTTGACTTAAAACTGTTAATGCGAAGCCCCTTCTCCATGAAGTCTCTGCTATCTGCATTTGGCCTGAATTACAGCAAGGGTAATGTGGTAACTGGCAAAGCTTCAACAGCTGTAATATCTGTCCAATTACAGCTGCCTGAAAATTATTTAAAGTTCCTAACACTTGATGCATAGGGATAAGGCTGTGGGGAAGAGGGATCCGTTGTGCAAATGCTAATCTTTGCAGGGAAGAGACATTTCGTGGTGCCATAGGAGCTTCCAGAATAGTTGAGGTTAAGTTAAAGGTCACAAAGAAAGATAAATTGAATGACTTGAAATGAATTATATGTTTCAAGAAGTTTCTTAGGTTATTAAACTGAAGTTGGTGTTTTTAAAAAGCAGCCAGATGAATAACTAGTTCATTCAGCAGGCATTTATAGAGCATCATTTATTCAACCATGTTTAATGAGTGATGTTTGTACTTGACATTGGAGATGAAAAAGGAAATAGGGCAGCATCCTATTTGTTAAGAGTAGGGGTTCCTGGTTGGCAAGAGAGATCCATAGACAGCTCATTGTAACATTAATGCAAGGATAGGATGAAGTGGCCAATAAGGGGTTCTGTGTTACCATAGTCCCAGAGCTCTCTTCCGCCAGAGACCCCTGGAAACCCCTGATCAGATGCCACCATAGAGCATGTTTCATGTGGTCGTGGTAGAGAGGACTCTGGGTAGGGCCTGCACTGATGCAGGGTCGTTCAGGGAGGGTTTAGGGAGGCTACGCTCTAGGTTGGGTGCCGTCAGAAGTGGAGGTCTTGTCACACGTCTTAGCAAATCTTATGTAGGAAAGCATCTTAGAGCCATACTAAAGGCAATTGTTTAAGAATTCTTATGGTTAATACATTGTGTCAACTTGAGAAGTTTGGAAGTTTAACTGAGAGACTCAGCAGGGAGCCAGGGTTCTTACTTTGTAAATATCCTCATCCTGTGCAAAGGAAAGCAAGGATATTTTGTGAGTGTTACACCCACGCTGAAGGTTTTGGTGGAGGGGGTGGCTGGTGTATAATTTGAGGGTAGAGAAGAGGCTTGTTTGATCTTTTGCTCTGGCTGCTGCCTTGAAGTGCTGTCCCTGTACCGAGCCACTTTGCCTTGGACCCAGCTGATTATGGACTGAAATCTCCAGAAACTGTGAGCTAAATAAACCTTTCCTTGCTTCACTTTGGTGTCAGGTGTTTGTCTCAGCAACGAAGGAAAAGTAACCAAAACAAGAATCAACAGTCATATTAGCCAGGATATCAGGAGGTTTGGTCACTTTTGTGGTCCGGAAATGTTTGTCCATAATCCGATGCTGCTGTCTCAGTGGCTTGGATTCACTGTGGCCATGGAATGACCAAGGTTGATGCCTTGTGAAATTCAGGAGACAACTTGGCTGTGAGCGCCAGGTCAGCTCCTGGACACCAGACTGTTTTCTGTTTGTCACTGCCTCTGTGTGTGTTCATAAATGAGATGCACTATTATTTTATAGGTCTTTTCTGAGTGAATGATAATACACTATATCTATCACTCTGCAGTAGCTTTTTCGCCTAGCTTCGTAGTGTGAGATTAATTTTAGCTGACCACCAGGCTACCAGACTAGTTCATGTCTGGTATAAGCTGTTTTGTACTCAAGTGAAGGGTGATGAAGTTGCTCCTTTCATTGTTAGAAATACTGCTAATATACTTAGCAAGGAGATTTCTAAATCAGCTGCAAAAAGGAAAACCAGGTGCTGCAAAGTAAGGAAGAGAGTTCAACAATGGGTGACATAAAACCCAGCTTGAAGGGGCTCCCTTTGGAAAAATCTGGGACAATTTGAGCAATAAAAAATAATAAATTATGGCCTATAAAATAAAATACTTATCCATGGATTAATACTGTACTAAATAAATAATTAAATGTTACTGAATGTGCACACAGGTTGCAAATATTCTCACTGTGTTGGACATGCTTGCAATTTCGCCATGTATCAAGTTTTTATGTGGTTATATTTATTAAATTTTTTCTTTATAGGTTTTTATAACAAGACTAAGAAATAATTTCTTACCTAGAGAACATAAAAATATTTTCCTATAGACATTTTAGAGTTTTCTTCTTTATATTCAGGTCTTTATTATACATGCAATTTGTTTGGATGTATGATGTGAAGAAGGAATCTGATATCTTTCTACACAAAGATAACCATGTGTTACAGGAGGTTGTAATGTCTCATTATTTTAGACAAAATTTAGTTTCAGGATACTTTGTTCTGATTTACTGGTATATTTGCCTATCAACGAATTACTATAGCTTTTTATCAATACCTAGTTAGTCAAATTCCAGCACCATGACTGTTTTTAAATATTGTTGGTCCTTTTTAGCTTATTTCTCTTTCACATAAATTTAAGTTTTCTGTTAAGTTCTTTGAAAAAGTTAATTCATCGAATGTGTAGACTTCAATGATCACAACATCAATGTTTTTATTTATAACTTTGTAATATTTCTACCTTCATTTAAATTTTATTGTATTTCTTAACTCTGAAATGTGACTCTCCATAAATATTCCATACATATTTTGTTAGATATACACCTATGAGGCATTCATATTAGTTGGGTATTGCCTGGTTGCATGAGACACATTTGCGCTCATCTCTTAAACCTATTAGAGCTTAATCTCTTACCCAGAAGAGGCCCAGAGGTAAGCCACTGTAGGTGCCTCTGGCTTTTTGTTTTTACTGGGTTTAGGGTTAAACCCTGGGCCTTACACATGCTAGGCAAGTGCTTTACCACAGAGCTGCATCCCGGCCCATTAATGCTGGTGTTTTAATGACTCAAAATGCCAAGATTGATATCTTTGTGATTCTTGACTCCTTTCTTTCGTAATCCCTAAATGAATACTGGAGCTTCAGCTAAACTGTCTGATTCCATGTCTGGAAGAAGGAAGTGGGGTTTCTGGGAGTTGCTATCTAGCAATTTTCATTTACATTGAACTGGCTTCAAGAAACAGTGATGTTTTCAGCCGGCTGTATTGTCATCTTGAATAAAATCAGAGATTTTTTTGCCGTGAGAAAAGGAAATACAAACATGGGGATACCAGAAGTGGTTGTTTGTCTAAGATTTTAAATATATTTATTGTTTTAAATATGTTTTATAAATGAACAATTCCAGTTGTTAGTTTGTCTCCATAGTGACATTTTCATTTAAAGAATTAAAGTTTACACACAGGATATTTTACTCTATTTAGTACACATTTATGCAAATTTTGACAGATGCATACAGTTGTGATTTAGTTTGAGGAACACATCAGACAGAGTGAGGAAGAGAGAGAGTACTGTGGGGTATGGCCAGAGAAGTAGAAGAACCTTGCTCGTAAGGGACATTTTGGGTGATGGTAGAGTCTGAATTTTAATCTAAGTGCAGTGGGAAGCTACTGAAGTGTTGCAAGCAGAGGCATAATGTGATGTTGTAATTTATGTTGCAAAGTTTGTTCCAAGTTTTCTCTGGTGAGTGGAGTCCAGTAATGAGGCTATTGTGCTGGCCACCACGTGCTCAAGGTTGGACAAGCGTGGTGACAGTATAGATGGTGTTCAGACAGACTCTGTGCATCTGCTGGAGTCCACAGGATTTGTTCCTGCATTTTCATCCTTAACTATTTCTGTTGCTTGGATGTGATTCCCTCTGGAATCAGATGTTCAAAATAATCACTGTAATTTGTGAATTTCCTTGCATACATACAGTCTGCTAATTTGGTAAAGCTGTTATTTTTTCTCAATTCCCATTCATGGTGACAAGTGTGATTCATGAAATTCATGGTATAATTACTTTTCTGGCTTGAATAAAAGAATGAAGAAAATATTCTATCTAATAAAAGAATCTTAGAAGTGTTCATATTATCTAGCTTTTACATTAGCATTGTAAGCAGTTTAAGAATACTACTGGGTGGAGGTCATGTCTCAGTAGTTTTGGGGTCTTTGCTTCCTGAATTGCTTCCATAAATTGTCCAGTGTTCATTGATACTATTCTTTAATTTTTTAAAATTTGCTAACCGTCCTTAGAGGAGAGCCGTAGTAAATGTTGAACATTGTATTATACATTCCTTTATTAATTTAATGTTCCCTTTAAATGATTCCTGATCACATACAGAAAAAAGCATTTTAAATATCAGTTTAATTAATTTGAGCAAAGTGAGAAGGATCTAAATCTATTTTATAGAATAAAGAGAATGAACAAAAAGATGAATTAATGCAATCAATAGACTGAACAAAGTCCTTTACTTCTGGAGTTCCCTTGTCACCAGATCTGGAGGGTTTTGGTCACATTGCAGTAAAAAAAATGCCACTTAGCAGTGATCTATTGTGCAGAGAAATAAGGAAACAACAGGAAAATATAAATAAAAAATGGAAAATCATAATCACAAATAAAGGAATGCAGTTTGGAGCACACAATAGGGAAGCTATATTAGAATTGTACATTTAGGTCTGGACTTCTTGGAACCAATGTGAAAAGAGAGTCACAGTCAATTTCTAAATTCTCATGATCATCGTAAGACTCAGTTTTGGTCAAAGAGGGTTTTAACTCTAGAACTGAAGTTTGTGCCTGGGTCTGCAGCACACCTGCTGCATCTGTCTTAGGTACCTCCTGGGAACAAAAGGTGTTCTAAAAGAAGAGACAGCTGAAGTGTCATTTAGGGGCCACACATCATTGAGGCAGTGGTCAGGCCACATCCATGTGTGTAGTGTCACCAGTAGTCTCCTGGGTGAGCACTCAAGCTGCAACCCTTGTGTGTAAATCAAAATTGTTTAAGCCAGAAACATCCCAGTTGAAATTCAAACTCCATAGCACAATGTCCCAAATGATTATATCTTGGAACATTTATTTTCCTCACTGGATGTTTCTTGACAAGGGGTAGATTGTTATGGTTGATCCGTTGTGTCAACCTGAGAAGTTTAGAGGTTTAACTGAGAGACTCAGCAGGGAGCCAGGATCCTCACTTTGTAAATATCCTCATCCTGCGCAAGAGGAGGGCACAGAGATTTTGTGAGTGCTACACCTGCCCTGGAGAGGGGGATGGCCTATGTACAATATAAGGGAGGAGGAGAGGCTTGCTGTTGCTCCTTTTTTCTCTGGCTGCTCCCTTGAAGTGTTGCCCCAGTGTCATGCTGCTCTGCATTGGAGCCAGCTGAGTATGGACTGAAACTTCCAAAAACTGTAAACTAAATAAACCTTTCCTTCCTTCATTTTGGGTGTTGGGTGTTTTGTTCCAGCAACAAGAGAAATGTAATCAAGACAGAATTGTTAATTCGTATTTTGAAAAACAAAGGTTCTGTGATCACGTATGAAATGTGTTAAACATGCCCCAACAGGAGTTTTGCTGGTGTTTGAGTCCTATTAACAGGTTCATAGGCATAGGATTAAGGCAGATGTCAAGGACTGTTACTCCTGAGTTCTTATTCAGTATAACCTTATAAAGCCTCCTTCTCCTAAATAATTTGGTGAGCGCCCAGGGGTTGCTGATGAGTTCTGCAGGGTTTTATTGTGGTGTCTGTTGGGTACAGTTGCAAATTCTTTTCACTATCATTGCCTCTGGAGTGTACTCCTGCCAGGTTCTAGTTGCGTCTTCTCCTGTGGCTCAGAAATTGCCTGTGAATGTGGTCTTGTATTTGTCTTCACACTGCTGTTACCCTTGTCAGACACTGGAGTACACTGTAGTGCCTACGGGAACACTGATTCTGCTTCTCCCATAGCTTGTGGAATTCAAGCTCTGCCAGGAACAGATATTGTTTCCTCTACTTCTCTGGGCCCTATGTCTTCCTGGGCATTGTCACCAATGCACTGGAGATTTTCATATGCTAAGATGCTTGCTTACCAATTATGAAGTAGAGACAAATGAAAATTAAAAAAATAATTCATATTTTACAGATTTTTCAGTGCAATGACTGTGTGTTATTTGGGATGTGAAGCTTTTGGCCTTTAAAGTCTGACATTGTGACTTCACTTCCAGCACCAAAGAGGTCAGAACGCAGGGTTTGTTGGCTCAGGATATTTACACATTGGTGGACTGGGTAATTGAACTCAGTGTGCAATTTTGCTATTTTAGATGAAGGGGAAAAGCAGAAAGCTGTGTTTAGGTCTTTAGCTAGCCCATATGCTTTAGGAAAGCTCACTGGGAAAGCTCTGCACTTTGTGATAGAGACCATAAAATCTTTGCTCGGCTACTAATAATGTGGAATTTTATTTTCCTTTTATTCATTGTTCCTCCTCTTATAGGAGACCCATGGAGCCAGACTGCCATTTCAAATGACTAATATCTTCTAGTTATAGCAATTATCACTAATGTATGACAAAGGAGAAATGAAAACCAAAGGAAAGGAATACATTTTTCAAAGTGTGCGACTGGGAAAAATACTCTACAACAAAATCTTCTGTTGACTACATTAACTTTGCAGCAAACACACCAACATAAAGAGTGAAATAGCCGGGTGCGGTGGCTCACGCCTGTAATCCCAGCACTCGGGAGGCAGAGACAGGCGGATTGTTGTGAGTTTGAGACCAGCCTGGGCTACAAAGTGAGCTCAAGGCCAGCCTGAACAGCATAGTGAGACCCTGTCTCAAAAACACCAGGGCCGGGGATCTAGCTCAGTGGTCTAAGTGCCTGCCTGGCAAGCACAAGGTCGTGAGTTCAATCCCTGGTGCAGGAAAAAAAAAAAGTGAAATAGTGTAAAAAGTGGAATAGTAAAAGAGTATAAGGAAATATTAGTGAATGGCTATTTATTTTTTAACAGGCTAGGGAAGAATTTTCTCTGCCTAAACATAGTAAAAGAAATGAAAAAGGAAAAGATTAATGCATTTTACCACATCAAAGAATAAAAACACTTGTAAGACAAAACAGTGAATTTAGATCACAATGCCTATATACTCTTATAACATGCTTTTAGAAATAAGAGCTTGGATTTTAATTTGGCAATAACTATTAAGATATAAATTATACTACTCAGCATGGCAACATATGCCTGTAATTTCAGATCTCTGGTAGGCTTAGGCAGGATAGCCCCAAGATTGAGTCCAACCTGAGCTACTTAGCAAGTTGGTGAGACCTTGTCTCTAAATGAAAACTAAAACAAAGGACTGGGGTTGTAGCTCCTAATATGAATGCTCTGGGTTTAATCCTCAGTACCACAAAAAATTGTAAAGACTTTATGGTCTCCCTTTATCCATGGAAGATATATCCCATCCCCCCTTAGGGTAGCTGAAATCATGGATATTATTGAAATATATATATATATATATATATATATATATATATGATAAAGCTTAAGTTATAAATTAGGCACAGTAAAAGATTAACAATAGCTAACCTTTTGGCTTATCAATTCCATTGAAATAAATTGATTGTATACATATGCTCATAATGTACAGCAAGGATGTTAATTACTGTACTCTACACCAAAACAACAAAAATTGGAAACAACCCAATTTTTATCCATAATGGCCTCATATATTTTGTTACAGCCATAAAATAAAATGGCATGCAGTCACTGAAAAGAATGGGGTAGATGTTCATATGTACATGGAAAGATTTCAAGAAATACTAAGGAGGAAAATGACCTACAAAAGAGAACACTCACTTTTTTTTGGCTTAACACATCTGTGTACTAGCATTTGCATACCTTTTTCTGGATGAGAAATTATTGGTGTACTACTCTGGGGAAGTAGGACAGCAGTTTGGTCTGAAGGGGACTTTGTCACTTTCTGTATATTTAAGTTTTCATATGTCTAACAGGTATCATTTTTTAAAACAAATGAGAACTGTATTTTATAAACAAGCATACTTATTTCAAAACATCATGTTGTGTACAATAAATACATGCAATTTTATCTATAAATTTTTTTTAAAAAGCACATACTCCATCGTCTTCCCTCATCCATGGAGGATATGTCTCATATCCCCAGAGGATGAAATGGTGCATAGTATTGAACCCTACAAGTGCAATGTTTTTCCTATACACACCTATGATAGTCAAATTTATTAATAAGCACAATAAGATTAATAACAACAAAATAGAGCAAATATAATAACATACTATATTAAAATTCCCTGCATAATTATTTCTGTGTTTCAGATTCATTATTAAGTAAAATAAGTATTACTTGAATGCAAACACTGAAGTACCTTGACAATTGATCTAATATCTGAGACTACTGGTAAATGACTAAATGAGTGAGTAATATATATACAGTGTGGATGCTCTGGAAAAAGACATGGATCATGTCCTGGGTAAAATAGAGCAAGGTTGTGAGAGATTTAATTATGCACCTCAGAATTTAAAATTTATGAGTTTATTTCTGAAATTTTCCATTTAATATTTTCCGACTAGGGTTGACCATAGGTAATTGAAACTGTGGAAAGTGATACTGTGTATAGGGGGACCATTGTAATTTCTTTACAATAACAAGGCTCTTTAAAGCAAGATTGTGATACCATCTTACTGATTTTATGATCCATATAGAGTTCATAAGTATGGAAACAATAACATAAAGGACCTGGCAAATGGTGTTAGAGAGACCTTATAATTACAAAATTCACATATTTTATGTGAATTGGTATAATGTTAACTCTATGTAGACTATGAAAAGCTATGAATTTTATTTCCTAGAGCAACACTCACAATAATAAAATGCAAATAAGAAACATTTAAAAGCCAATAGATAATTTCAAATTAGCTGTCGATCATTAATAAGAGTAGCAAATATTTATTGAGCAATCTCCATATGTCATTATCTCAGTTAATCTCATAAATTCCTTGAGAACAGGGAATGGTGGGACATGCGTGTGATCACACACTCAAGAGACTGAGGCAAGAGGCTCATTAGTTTGAGGCCAGCCTGGGTAACATAGTGAGACCCTGTCTCAACAAAACAAAAACAAAAACAAACAAACAAAAAACAACAACGAAAAAACAAGCAGGAAAAAAAATCCCATGAAGTAGCTGTTACCATCTTTTTCATTTTACAAACAAATTAACTAAGGTTCTGAGAAATAATTTAGAAATATATAACTGGATTTTAATTAAAGCTCTCAGACTATGCCCATGGCTTTATTTTCCATGGTTTCAATATATACAGGGTCTGACACTACCTGTGGCCTTGGCCATCCACATTAGGTCTTGGATCACATCTCCTTGGATAAAGGGGAATCCTGTAACTGGAAAATAATCACTACTTTATTTATTTATTTATTTATTTATTTATTTATTTATTTATTTATTTTTTGAGGCCAGGTCTTGCTATGTAGCCCAGGCTGGCCTTGAACTTGTGGTGATCCTTCTGCCCCAGCTTCCAAGTCCTGGAATTACAGTTGTGTGCCACTACACTCAGCTAGTCTTTCCCCTTTAACTTGATATTTAGAATTTATGATGCTCTACACTTTTGGGTGAAGATCCATAGCTCCATCTGTTATCATTTTCTTTTAGAATGAAACACATTCTTTGGAATTTCTCATTAGGCAAGTCTGCCTTATAGATCTTTATAGATCCCACTTCTGGTATACATTCTTGTATCTTCTTGCACAGGGTGCAAATGTGTTTGATATCGAGCCTTTTGGAAGATTCTGGTTGAGGTATTACACCACATTACATGGCTAGTTTCTATATAAGCTAAGGGGCAGAATCAGCAAGACTTGGTGATAGTATATGGCAGTGGAGTTGATAAAGAATGAAGGCCAAGATGATTCTCTGCTTTATTGTTGGGACAATAAAGGTGTCTGCAGTATGGTTTAATGAGAAGGAGGTGTATCAAAACAGCCTGTTTGGTGGCAAAGGTGAGAAGAGTTGCTCAGTTCAGTTTTGTACACATGTGTGTGGCAATCTGTATCCAGAAAGTAGATTAGATGATCAAATCTGAAAATTTAGCTGGTTAGATGATTTCATGAGAGTAGATAGGTTCTGAAATAACCACTGTAGAGACTTAAAGGATGAGTTAATTAGGAAAAAACAAAGGATTTGTTGGTAGGAACAAGGATATGGTGAATCTGTAGCTATAGCATTTGACAACTCCTTCCCATTATGGGAGCCAGGAAAGGAATGAGCCTGACACCATGAATTTGCATTAAATCTATAGGTGTTTGCTATAGAAGGTTTCCCTTTTGTGAGTTCTTGGCACGTGGTGATACACATAGCCACCTGGGACTATGATGTGTCAGCATTTTCATCTTGACACCAAAGATTTCCTTTGCAGTCTTCCCCTATCAGTGGTCATATGAATAACATTTTGTAGAACTTGACATAAGCTCGTCAAGAGAGAACCTAAATGTTAGCATCAGTATATGACTTAAAGTCACTGCATGGAAGAAAAACATCTTTCCTCTCTAGGCAACATCCCCATGAGACTTCACAGTCAAAACCCTGTGAGCTCCCTGAAGGCTTCTCCTGAAATGGCAAATTCTTCGTTCAAGGTATTTCATGTGGGATATTTTTAGGAGCCATTGATTTTTTTTTTTTGTAGAAACTATGCATCACGCTGCCCTATTCCTTTCATGCAAGTGCTCTTGAAAGGATTTTTTTGCTGAACCTTAAAAGGAAAAAAAAAATAGTAACAGTCCCTAAAAGGACATGCATACAGAGATCTGGCTGAGTTGAACGGGACTCTCAAAGCATTATCAGAAGAGGGCTGAGTTCAGAGCCTACTCTTCGAGGGCAGGGGGTGGGCATGAGCTTGCCGGTGTTCATGGGGTGAATGTTTTTTCCATTGGATGACAGGAAGGCAGAAGAGCAGAGGTCTACAGCTGACACTTTATGGCTCACAGGGGAATGGCATAGCCTGATTAGACTGTGTGCTGATGGAGGAGTGAGGGAAAGTCATAATCACTTAGACAGACCAAGGGCAATACCTAAGGCAAAGCAGTGCTAGCTGGTGAAAGTCTAGTTGAATGACAAGAGCAGAATAAGACATACAGGAATCTATTCCTTCCTTCCTCCCTCCCTCCCTTTCTTCCTTCCTTTTATCTTGGAGTAGGTGTCTTTAAAATTGGGCCTGGAGAAGAGACAGGCTGTAGAAATAGGCTAAGAGGAAATGGGGTTTTAGGTGGAGATAATGGGAAGATCAATGGAGCAGAAGTAGGAAAATACAAATGTAACATAAGGAAAAGTGAATAATTTCATTTATTTGAAATGAAGCAACTTTAGAGGATAAGTTTGGGTCAGGTTGAATGGAATCCTGAATGCTGGAATTATTGTTTCCATTCTTTAGGTTTTGCAAAGATAAATTTTCATAGGCATGAGCAAGGTATATCAGAAAGGAGAGACACTGGAGTCAGGATGACTGACTGGGCATTTTTTGGAGAATCCACTTGAGAGAAGCTAAATGTGTGAGCCAGAGGAGTGATCATAGGATTGGAAGAGACACATATGAAATATATTATTGTGTTATAAATGTGCCAATAAGATATGATATGGCTGGAGATAGGATGTGAGTTATAAACCCCCACCAACCCCAAAGTGAGAGGATGATGGGAATACTGACCACACAGACTAAAATGGTCACTTGTCATTTGCCAATGTATCTCCCTTGGTGGAGCACTTAGTACTATAATCTTGCCTTTTTCTGTTTTTTTTTTTTTAAATTTACCTTGTTTTGTCTTTGTTTTCCCACTAGAAAGTATGCTTCCTGCATGTGGTGAGATTATTCGTGTTAGCACTGCCTCCTAAATCCTTGCCTGGCACTAGTAGATGATCAGTAAATATTTGTTAAATGGGTGACGAACAGCTTCCTTTTATAGAAACAGAAGAAATTGTCAGGAACAATGAACCTAAAAGACAAAATAATTCCACAAGTTAATGGCTTAGCTTTGCCATTAACTGGCTTTGTGAATTTAGAGACAATGTATAGTGCCTCTTTGTCTTACCTTTCTAATCTACAAAATAGGGCTAACATTATTTTTGCTCCTGTTTTATGAATTTGAACATAAAATCATGTAATGAATATGAAAGAACAGACACTGTGGTAGCCACTGTTGGTTTCCTGTTGTCTCGTTTTGAAGTCCTGCATTGCTTGCATTGTTCTGTTGTGATCTGCTTTGTTATTTTATTTTGTTTTGTTTTATTCTCTTTAAAATAAAATAATATGAAAGAACATTGAAAAATTCAAAATGATGATTCGAATATAAAATCTTATCAGGAGAAGAAGTGTTACTATTTTTCACAATATTTTCTCCAAAAGAGTGTCAAAGTTTTTGAATTGAATGACCTGTAGAATTTGTTAAAGGCATTAAATTCTTACTTTCTTCCTTTAATGTGTTGTGACTAAGAGCATTTGCTAGATAAAGCTGTAATCTATCAGTCTAACTAGGCACCTGGTGGCCTTTCAGCAATTACATTTTCACTAGATAAACCTTTGATAATTTTGAAATGAGTTGATGGTAATATTAAGAGGTATAGTTTTCAGGAAAATGAGTTTTATTTCTGATAGAAAGAAAGTTGAGCAGTAGTATGTCTGTGGACATTCATGGAGCAAGACAGGGTCTTCCACAGTGCAGACTAAATACATAATAGAATTTTGGAAATCATAAGGTGACTAAATTTACTAGAAGGTCATTGATGGGTGTTGAAGGATTTTGAAAAAAGAAAACATTCTTTGCTTTCTAGGGTCTTTGGATTGCTCTTTTACTGAGAATTTCCTTGGGAAAGTTGTCATCCTTCTTTCTGCCTTTCTGAAAAGCTACCTCTCTCTCTGCCTCTCTGTTTTTGGGTCAGAGTTGAGTGGTCTCACAGGGAGAGCCAGGAAGGAAAGGATCTGAAGCAAGGATGCCAAGTCCACTGCCTTCGGCAAGACTGGTTGTGCAAGAAAACAAAAGGCAATGTTAGAAGTACTGGGGTCTCCCCATGGGGAGGACTGGGTCGAGCAGCTCAGTGCATCGGAATGGCAGAGCTCAGGAGGAGGAACAGGGAAAGATGATGGTAGCTGAACTAAACAGCACACAAGGGAAGGACCATACAACACAAAGTAAAATGAAGCTCATGCAAAATAATTATTTAACACACATCCACTCAAATGCCTTTATTCATTCCCAAGCTAGAGTTTTCATGTTGACTGTCAAACTATCCAGCATAGCTATTTCCTTTCTCTCTATATAGTGGAAATCAACTGGGCTTTTGGGTTCAAATCCTGTTTCTGCCTCTTCACGTCTGTGTAATCTCAGACACATTATATAATACTTATGTACAGCAATTTATTCACTGGCAAGATGGAAAATAATATTGTGTTTCACAGCTGATGAAAAGATTGAAATTATACAGCGTAATGTGTGGCTCATGCCTTGTCTTCAGTATATTCAAAGTAATTGCTACTACTGTCCAGATCTTCCCTGTCTTACTTCTGTGATCTTTTTCAGTGTTTCATGCTTGCTCCATTGCATTTAAATTGTGCAACATTGAAAGAAAATAAAGGAGTTGAACTTCGTAGTGGAAACCATTTCAAATCCACTATCTTCTCTCTTTTAGTTATGGAAAAGATTAATAAGAAATCAGCAACAACCTATTTATTTGAGAATAAATGAAATAAACATTATTCTTATTAGGCATTGTCTTAGTACATTTGGAATGCTTTAACACTGTATCATAAATTCAGTAGCTTACAAAAACAATGAATTTATTTCTCATATTTCTGGAACCTGGGGATTGCAAGTACTTGAAATCCTGGCACCTTAGTGTTTCTTGGCACCTGTGTCCTGGTTTATAGGTGGTGCCTTCCTGCTATGTCCTCACATGTTGAAAATGGCTTACTAAGTCTCCGGGCTTTCTTTTGCAAGGGGACTAATTCCACCCAGGAGAAGTGTATCCTTGCAATCTAATCACTTTCCAAAGGCCTCACCTAAGAGCATCACTTGGGAGATTAGAATCTTCAAATATGAATTTTAGAGAAACATAAATATTTAGACCAAAGCAGGTGTAGATTTTCCAAACAAGAAAATATTAAGAGGATTTGTCATTTACATTAGTATACAAGTTCTAACAGAATGATTTCTCCATTGTATAATATTCTAGCCAAATCATTTTATTTCCTGAAACTTGATACAGCCTTTTTACTCCAGGGAAGATACCACAAAATGGCATTAGCCATTTTAGAGTTACGATATTTTATGTGCTGGTTGTTTACAAATAGCTCATTTAATTCTTACAGAAAACACAAAACGTGGATGTACTGTCATCTTTGTAATCATACATGATGTTAGGAGATGAAGGTTTAACAAAGTTAAGTGGCTAGCTTGTTAGACTCATAGCGAAGAGCTAGCAGTCACTTTTGTATCAGTTTGAGTCCACGCTCTGTTTAACAAGAGAGCTAAATAGGTCTCACCTGAACACGATTTCTGTCTTTGAGACATTTTTGTTGTCTAGCTCAATTAGAGCTGGAAGGATCACTGGCACAAAATCACCAACCATTCTTTAAAGGTACTGGGTAAACTGAGCCTTCGCGGTGTCCTCTCTTTGACCTGTCCTCCTTTATTTAGGTTGGACTTAACTTTGACTTTTTGCTTTTGGTGCTGCTGACCCAGCCATACAAACTGAGGGCATGGTGTCCCAGTTTTGGAGATAAGAAAAAAGAAAATGCTTTATTTAAAAACCCTGCTCTGTCTGGAGTCTTTCCAGGGAGATTTAAGTGCTTATGAAAGAAAACGATGTGGAATTTCAAATGATAATTGAGACAAGGGTATTTACCAAATAAATGCATGAAGACTCCATAGGTTTGAAAGCCATCTTCATTCTAACAAGACCTAGAATAGACTTTCAAAAGGTACTGATGACCAAGACAGCATAGAAGCCTTTGCTTTATCTTTCTCAATTCTTCCAAGGCCCAATCTAAACCTAATCAGTGTCTTTCATCTCTGTAGCTATCACATTTGTTAAAACCCTCACCTATGCTGGTCTCCATTATATCTCCAGTTCTTAGTAATGAATAGGCTGTAGCACAACACAGTTTTTGTGTCGATTGACCAAAGTAAGTTTATTTTTCCTGCTTTAAGATCCATGGATGAATATTACCCTGGGCTCAGAGTCCTTGCCTGATCATTCAGTGGGTGGCTTGTTAGGTCTTAGCCCTGTAAGTATTTTTTCAAATGCTTTTTCCCAGTTGTCTCATTAGACATAACCAATGCATCACTCTTTACCTTATCTACCTGTTTTATTATCTATAGTATTTATTTTGTGATCTATAATTTTATTTTTATTTATTGATTTGTGATTACTTATTTCTATGAGGAAAGCAGCTTTTTCAAATTTGCTTCTCCAGCATCTTCAGCACCACAGATGGTGCCACACATGTAGGGGACACTCATTAAATAATTGTTGATCTAAGTACAGTGATTTTTCATTTTTATTAAGTAGAGAATGTTACTCTGAAAAAAGGAATAGAATAATCATGGTCCGAGGAGACAAAATCTGTAGTATAATGGATAGAATTTTATCACAGAAGGAGTGAAGATAGACTAGTGAGAAAAAAAATTGAAAGTAATGATTTAAAAACATTAAATTTAAAAGGAAAACTATCAACCCAAAGGAATAGAACCAAAAAAGCCAAAATAGGCGCAATGCAGTAAAACATCAGAAAAAAGTATCTTACTTTCTCATTGCTGAGACAAAATCCCTGCATCTACAATTTAAAGGAACGAAGGTTTATTTTGGCTAGTATTTTCAGTCCTTGGTCAGCTAGCTCCAAAGGCAAAAACTGCACAGTGTAAGGGCCTGGATAAACGAAAGCTGCTCATGTCATGGTGGCCAGGAAGCACAGAGAAAAGAGAGGAAAAGAGGAAGGAGACACACCCCCTTTAACCTGGCTCTTTTGAGTAGATCCCATCTCCTAATACCACATTTAATTCTGATGAGGATAGTACCCCCATTATCCAATCACTTTCCGAAAGCTGCAACTCTGTGGGGGTACATTCTCTACCAAAA